>DWEE01001974.1:0-12244 GCA_018245755.1 Parelbella macleannani
TATTACATGTTTTCAATATGGATGGAATAATTATGTACCTCTACAAATAATGAAATGAGGCTTTAAAATACAATAAGTATGTCTACAATGGAATAAATATTTTTTTATACAGTCTTGTGGTCTGTTTAGTCACAGAACAATTTCGTTAACGTTTTCGAATCTTCTATTTTTTCCTTAATACAATCACAAATTGTGTTAGCGCATTCATATTTGTATGGATTATATAGAAGCAGGTTAATATGGATGTAGTATTTTTTGATTAATTTTCCTTGATACACATTGTGACGAAGCCCGTATCTGCGACTACTCTGATATAGTTAGCCAAAACTATTCAATAACATTAGGTAAATAACGTTTTCTATTTCCTTATATCTTTATTATAGGCTAATGTTTGTCATTAATTCATCAGTTCTATTAGTCCAATGGTTGTTCAGTCTGCTGAGGCGGGGATTGTGGTTCTAGGACAGGTATTTGTGTGACGAGCACTAGTATTTATACTTTGTACGGGAATTCCATTTATAAGTTTATGTATTTAGATATAGCAGAGGCTTTGCCTCATTTGGGATCAAATGGGCGTGTGTTAGCTGCCCCAAGATATTATTATGAAGTGATCAAATTCCATTCAAATTTGACAAGTTTTCAGATGATCGCAAACAACGTTACCAATAAACCGCAGGCGTTGTCATTAATAATGCAATAACTTGCAATTCTATTGGTTTTTGGTGTTGATTTTTAGAAATGAGGGCTGCTTATATACCGACTGGGCGAGGAAAGCACAACCTGGTGCTGGACGGGTACTCGTTCAACGAGTCGCCGCCCACGTACTGGGTGTGCTCGCGGCGCAAGGGGCATGGGTGCCGCGCCACCGCCAGGACCAACAAGCGCGGCGAGGTGGTCGACTACCACAACGAGCATAACCACGAGAAACCACGGTTCTATAACAAGACCAAGCAGAAGATGATTCAATTGTAACGACCAGTAAACGTGTAATAGTAAATATTAGATATGTATACTTATTATATAACTGGAGTTGGTAGAGAGATTGATCGTATGTCCAAGGGTGTTTAACGGAGATTGGGGGAAACGTTACATAAATTTTATCTACATTAGGCCTCTAATACAGATAATAAAAACCCAAATCGATATAATTGTGTTTTTAAACGGTTTTATTGTGTAGTACTGTTATAACAATTATTTTTCCTATTAGTTATGAGAATTGGCCTATTAAGGAAACGGCGATAATGAAGTTTGAGGTCCACGAGCGTCTGAACTTTAGGTCAACTAAAGTCTACATAAAAAGTAGTCGAAAAAGAGTAGGAGAATATTTCAGAATGTGTTGTAATAGGGCATGGGTACAAGGAATCACGTTTTTGGTACATTGCGGTTTTAGGTGGATGTTAGCTGCCGTAAAGCACACACACATACATATATATATGTATATGTATATGTAAAGTGTATATATACAAAAATACACGCATATAACACAAAAGTTTTGTAATTTTTTCACGTTATTTTTTTTCAATATTCTTGTGTTAAAACATTTACAATATCCACGGACATTATTTCTAATTTTAAATTAGAATTTAAATTATTATTTCTAATTTTAAACTATTTCTATATTTGCAGGTGCGTTTTTCTTACCGTCTAGAGCCGGGAAATCCGTACTGATATTTCAGTACAACAAGTTTTGGGTGAACAATCGCTACCGCGAGAAGTTGAATTGGGCGTGCCGCGACAAGGACACCAGAGGATGCCTGTGTAGAGTGCAGACTACGAAAGACGGAAGATTCGTCCGCGTTAAAGGCAGACATAATCATGAACCTAATTATACGGCTAGGAACTTCACCCAGCCCTTCATGCCCAAAGTTCAGGATATAAAGAGCATCTAAAAACTGTCTGGACTCAACTTGACAGCGGTCATATAGCCACGTGTAATGGTTAAAACCGGGCTCACATTACGACATTAGTCACATGCAACTTATGGTAGAGTATTTTTATTGAATTTTTACCGTATGTATTATATGGTAAAAAAATATATGGTACGGTCCAATCTATGGCATGAGTTTTTCATTTCGAGGCAAAAATAGAGTTGTTTGGGTTCTTCCAAAAAGACGTTACGAATCTGTAAACTGACCAAACAAGGTTAGTCATTGCAAGTAACTGTGCTGCGGTGATTACTTTTTATCCAACCATATCGTTTTTTCATTTTGAAAATATTTCAACAATGGAAAAAGTTGTCATACCTATTTTAAGTTGTTCGCGAAAATGTTCGTAATGTCGACCCGTGCTCAGGACCGTGTGACGTAGACTAGCATACCATGCGTTTCCAAAAAACAAACTACATTTCCAAAAAAGAACAAATTGCATTCCCCCTAGCGTTATAATAATACACGTTACCATTAAGTTTCGATTGTAAGTGTACTCTTAAGAGTCGTAAGATCTATACACAGGTTTTAGCGGATTAAATATTGATGTAGTGTATTCATCCTACTTGTAAAGTGTTTTTTTCGATTAATAGGCCCATATTATAGTAATTTTAATATAAGCCCCTCTGATCTCTACTCGTTGTTAACTAGGGCTCGTAAAGATCTGAGAATGTGACCAATTACCTACCGTGCGGATCCTACGAAATTTATATTGATGTCAAATTTAAAGTGTACCAACATCGTCGCAAATGCAATAGTTGTGCAAGTTTTAGAGTAAGTAAAGCCATAGTTTCTTCGTCACTTACATGTCGAGATTTGTTATAAAAATCCTATTCTGGTGTTGCAATACGCTTTTTTAAATTACTTTAGTATTACTATAGATTTGTGTTCACTTCTGATAGAATGTAAACCGATGGTCATTAGCATCATACAGTCATAAACCTCTGTACCTTAAATATGAGATTACTGTGTGAAAATGGGATTTTAAAAATTGTCACTTCACGAAGTCACTTCAAAGTCACTTCAGAGCAATGATACTTAAATCGATGATAGGAGCATTATCTACTTTGACATAAAGTTGATGTATAGGTACATCCAGTTTTATTTGATTACCCTTTATAGGTACCTACAGGAAGTCTTAATTCCATAGTGCGCCGTTATAGTTTAAAAGATGTACCTTATTTAGAAGTAGCAAATGTTTAAATAAGGTCAATGTACGAAAATTCATCGGACCTCATAATAGCTTTAGTCCAATGAATTGATATCCAATTCTGTGCTTGAAAAATTTAATTGTGAAGTTAGATTAGGTGTATTTTATATTGCACTAGGCGTTCTTAGGCGAGAAAATGATAAAAATTAATGTGGCATAAAGACGTATAGTTTATGTGTTCATTGATCATAACGTATTTTGAATATAAATTATTCGTAGCAATCGTATAGACGTAAATGTAAATAAAATTGTAACCACGTGGAGGGTGTAAATGAACTTTATTTTAACTTAAATAAATTATTTTTCTAAATCATATTGACTTACATTGTCATCTATTTTAATTCTTCGTTCTGTAGGAAATTGATGTTTTGGTAGTTTGGCGGTTTGTAATACAATATTTAAAAGCTGTCTTAGGTATTTTATTGTTACCTGGCATTGATAAATTTGCAATAAATTCTTATCCATTGTGATCTTGGATGATTTTTACGAATGATGTGATAACGCATTGACTTCTTTTTCATTCGATTCTAATCCATATCTATTTGGAATGTTGAAATTTGATTGCAGTCAGCTGGAGTGTGTCTCGGAACGGCGAGGAGTTGCTGGTGAACGGGCAGAAGTACAAGCGTCACAGGGTCGATCCGCTGCGCGCCCGGTGCCACTGGCTCTGCGTCATGTCATCCTTCGGTTGTCCGTGTTACGCTATCACGATATCAGGGGTTCTAGTCGCCACGGGTTATGAGCACGATTATGAAGCACATAACGGCCTCAAATCAGTACCCTGTCGTCGTTAGGAATGTCGTCTATTGTTGTCAACTATTGCTATTATATAATTGTAATAAGGCATAGACAATTGGTTACGGATTGTAAGTTGAGTGTCATTAAAAAATCAGTCTTGGGCCAGTTTTTATGTACTTGTTATGATAAGATATTGTTTATAAATGTTGTAGTAAAATTTCACGGTAAGATTAAAAAGCAATCGAAAAAAGTGTCTCTCCGTTCGATACAAAAATAGGATACAGTAAAGATGCAACACGTTGTATTGAAGAGGAAGATATTCGCAATTTTGAAATGTTTTTGCCAATTGAAAACATGTTACGTTTGTGCAAAATTTTTCTATTTCTTGTCTTCACTGTATTTCTATACTGCTTCGGATTTTCCTTGCTAGTATCTATATAAATATTCATTAGTTTTGTACATGGTTGTAAAAGAAAGTTGTACTTATATTTTCATTTATTGTACATGTATATAAAAAAGTAATTGTACGTATTGTTTCATTTATTCCATAAATCCCTTGTGTATATAATTTAACAAGGTATTATTCTGTGTTTCGTAATATAATCTTAAATTAGAGTACTTAAATGTTATGTTTAACGGTTACTGACAATCAATCTTCAGTTGCAGGAACTGGGACGTCGGTAACGCCCGTGGAGCCCCCGCCGACGCTTGGCCTGCCGTTCCCGTTTCCCTGTTTCCCGGGGCAGTTTCGCTACTGCCTCAGCAAGCGCGGCAAGCCGGCCATAGAAGTTGGTGCGCACCGGTTCTGCTTTAACGGACGCGCAGCCAGCGGCAAGGTGTGGTGGCGCTGTTCGAGGAACCCGCGCTGCAGGGCTGCGGTCCATACGTTCGGCCTCCGCGTCGTACAGATGAACAGCGCGCACACTTGCGGCGTCCGCGCCACCCCGCTACGACCTATGTTCTAAAACGCTCTCTTAATGAATGTAACAACTAAGACTAATATGTACGTCAATTCGTCGTCAACTCTACCGCCGGCGAAGTTCGATGGTACGGCACAGTTAGAAATGTTAATGTTACTATTTTTCTGGTTTAGGATCTCTCGTTGGCCGTTGGAAGTGTCGTGGTTATGCTGGTTCGAGCAATGGGCTATTGCTTCATGTGGAATGTTAATGTATGCACTTGTGCCTTTCGGCCGGCGGTACTCTATATATACGCTTTTATCGATTTTGATGATGTGTTGACAAGAGCGAAACCTTGTTTGTCTATTTTACGAATATACGATTATTCTCCAAAGAGATTATTATACTGCGACATATATGTAGGTGACTATTTATATCCTGTACGGATACACTATACTAGATCTGTGTAATGAATACGAATATTTTATTAGCTTAGTAGCATGGTGACCGTTGGCGTACGACTATAAGAGACATTGTATTGGGCAAGAGTGCACTTCTAACGCAGCTAGTAGATCTAATGCATTTACATTTACGGTAGTGACGGCATCGAATATATAGGATGTGATATGAAAATTAAATTTGTATTGTGATTTCAAGATAATCCATTAGAACCCCGTAATAGCTTCGCTTGGGCGTAGAACGCGAATAGAGTACGCAAATACATACATTAAAATGCAGGCGAAGTTTCCTTGAGTCCATTGATTTGGGGTGGTATGCATAATACAATGGATCGGTCGATCATGGTTTAATTTGTCGCATTCATATTACGCGCGACGTAATGTCGCAAAGGTGAATCAGTATACGATATTTATGAAACGCTAGTGTGTAAGATATCTCTTGCCTAGCGCAGGATGTTTCCGTCTCTCCGTTGATCTTCCGCGCGCACGGTCCTAGGAGTAGTTCGTTGTACAAAGTGATAGTTTTCTTATGATATCCTAAGTATTTTTATATATTACTTTTACATATTTTTTTACGATTTTATCCGCGATTGTATATAGTATGGTTGTTGAAACGGAGTGAACTCCGGTTGGTCGGTTTCGGTTGGGATCACAGGAATGCTATGGTTATGTTGTGTCGGGCTGGTCGTGTGGAATGTTTTAATCGAGTCATGTCATGTATACGATGTTAGGGAAGTAATGTGTAACAACTTGTTAAAGTAGGCAACTGCATTTATTATACAATTTAATTATTATAATACTCAATGTATACGTTGTAGATGTAAGTTTTATTTACTTTAGTGAGATCATTGTTTTATGTGAATGTTAGTTTTATACATTTTTTTTGTTTATATTCGCTTCGAGTAAGTACTTAAATATTGTGTTTTAATGGAGATCAGCTTCACTGTTCGCACGTGGGCTGTACTTACACAAAGATTGTATTGAACACGACAATGTTAACCCTCTCGCCGCGCTCGACGCGTGGCGTTTTTTTATACCAGTTTATATTTACCATATGAGATGTATACGAATGTATTTTTAAGTTAATCCTTTGAAGTATTATTCTTGAAGTATTATTTTTTTTTGTATTGTGATAAGATATTTTATTATATTTTAGTGGGAAAAAATATTAATGGATAAAGGTTAAAGGTAGCCGGCGAAAGTCGCTCGGAGAATGTATACGCTGTGTAGTGAGTACTGGTAGTGAGAGGGAGTTCTCTCGTGTATAAGTACAAAGAATGATTATATTGCGCTGATGTCATATTGGATTTTCATTTGTCTTTCGTCCCTCTACTCAAGGGTTGCTTTCCAGGAGTGCAGTTTAATGATAAGCGCAAGGCGCGGAATGGTTACAGTTGTCAAGGATTTTTTTAAAGTAAATTTGCAAAGGTTATTGGTATAATTCCTTCTATATTGCAAATATAATTATTGTGGTTTGAACGATGCTGTTATTGTCTATTAATGTTTATGATTTTAAACAAATTCTTACCTATGTTTAAAACTAGAAACTTAAAATAAACGAATCAATGATGAGTGAGAACACATGCTCTCATATTTGGTACCGAGCACGTTGCCTGCAGTCGAGGTGAAAGTAGTAAAGCGCGATGGACAGGTGTTGCTGGCAGATGGCGAAAACAATCATGGCATCCGCGTTACGCATTGCATTAATTATTAATGTAATTGGGGATATATTAATACATATTCGGTAACACTTGTGTTCGTTTCATCAACTGTTCTGAGGTACATCGATTACTACTATAATTATATTAACTTTATATTAAATTATTAAAGGCCGTGGTTAACACATTGGACGCTGGCGGTATTTGGGTCAGTAAGCAGTTTTATAAATCCATTGGGATTTTTATTTCGTCACAACCATCTAGAACTGAGCTTGCGTCTGTCACGTAGCCCTCTAGAGTTTCACTCGTGATGTTCCAAGCGTAGTAAGTTACAAGAGCTGATTTAGAAGTTTTATTACGCTGTTAATTCCAATGTGCTGTAAATTGTACGTATGATCTTTTTTTTCTTTTTTATAATCATATTAATTGATTAGACGGGAAATTCTAGTATTAGACCGTACAGTAAGGTCACGGTTACGGTCATATAATATAACGCTGGGTAATGTGTTGTTGCAGGCTGGTTTTACATCCGGTCCGCGCGTGGTGGGTTGCACCTGGTGGCCGACGGTCATATATTCTATGAAGACGGTGGCTCGCACCCTCGGCGGGTGACGTGGAGGTGTGCGAGGTCGTATCAGAAGGCGGAGCGCTGTCAGGTCGCGTTGTGCTTGAGGGATGGACGATTAGTTTATTTCCGTGGATGCCACAACCATCCCGCCACTTATAATCCGGCCAAGCATGAATCGCGGCGGTTCGAAGTAGACCCAATGGGGAAGTATAAGATTGTGGAGAGTTGCGCGCCTCGTACCGTCCGCGCCGTGCCTGCGGTCCCCGTGCCTGCCGCGCCCCACGCCGCCCTGCTTCTCTAGGCTTGGCGCGACCTCCTCGTGCGCGGACTCCTAGACTCTAGGACCTAACCGCGCACTTGGGGTGTCGCTAATACAACATACACTCATATGAGAGTTCATGGACAGTGATTTCACATTCGATATTAAATACGATTTAGTTTCGGTTCCTTGTTGACAGTATTTGTAATTTTATAAACTATGGTACTAGACTAAGTGATTCCAAAATTGTTCCTTTCTAAAGACTATGCAATTAGCTGGTGAAGTTTTTTTTAATATGCCAAAGTTGTTATTAATCTATATTTTTCATGTACCTGCTTTCTTTTTATCGATTTAAAATTAACATGTTAGCCGCCAGAGTGGAATAGGCCGCCGTTCTAAATTCGGCCGGTTTTGAAAAACAGGTGTATCTGTTAAGACGCTTTACGATCGTCTTGTACCAAATGCCTTAGTGGCTTACTGTTAGGTCGAAATTGCTATATTATATAATCACTGTTTATATTTGATGTGCAATATTCTCTTACCAAAAAGTGTTTAGATGTACGTTTACAAAAAAGTATAGCTTTAATGATAGCGTAGCCGTCTTGTTGATGCTTTTTTACAAAATTCTATTTATTGACCGCGGCGTAGAGTGCGGCACGACTGATAGGCAATGTTATGGACAATCCATTTATTTATCACTTGTATCTAGCCGTAGATTTAGCATAGTCTAGAAAAACTGTATACCAGCTTATAAACAGATATAAGCGATAGTTTTTATAATAGAGACATATACGAATATATTGCGTAGGTTTTAGGTACGTACGGTGCAATAACGCATTAGGATGTAACGTTTTGTTACTCGACGTGTAGGGTCGCTCGGTAGCTATTCGATCTGTAGTCGGAATATTTCTATATAATTATAATTATTATATTATTATACCTACTGACTTGTTGAATGTACTGGATATAACGTACGCTGATTTTTATTTACATTGCAAATTATTTGTAGATACTTGTGTGTAGGTACACACCAAATATGTATTTATAAGCTTTCGTTATCTAAAGTAATCAATGTGTAATCTTTTATTTTCCTTTGATACACAATCTTTACATTTATAATGTTTATACCGATCTACGAATAATAGGGCAATATCTTTTTTGTTAATGTTCATAAACTGTATAACGGATATTTTATTTTATTTTTATCCTCCTACCTAAAGATTCTCTTGGCATTTTTACATATAACTTTGTCAACAAAATGGACTTTTGACGTCATGAAAATATGTTCATCTCGATAAGGAAGTCGGCTCCTGTGATCGGAACCTATTCACTAGAAAGACTGCTTTTTGTTAATCTGTTTACGTGTTTTAATTTACGTGGTTGTGATCGTTGTAATAGTCTCGTCTGGCTGTGGGTTGCTGGGCGGCGGCGACCCGCTCTTGAAGATGGGAGGTCACTGGTATCGGCTGGACGGCGTGTACAGGAGAAAGAGGCGCTGGACGTGTGGACGCGGCTGCGGCGCGAGGATTCACACCAGAGGCAAGCGGGTGGTCTTCTCCGAGCTGAGGCATTGCTGTCGAACTCATAATAACACTATTTAATACTGGATACTACTCAACCCACCCCCATGTAGGTTTGAAGACAAATATATTCGGATAGAAAGCTTTTAATGTTTTATGTATTTATATTGTATTATAGATATTATTATATCAATTGGAAATCCTGAAACACTGCGTCCCCTGTGGGAAACAAGCGTGACAATATGTATATACATATATAGTATTTGGCTACATGTTGGTTAAGAGCTACAGTTCAAAGTCTGTGCTACCAAGTTCAAGTTTGACCAATGCTGCCTGTATCCACAATATGAGTGATAATAAATTATCCTTGAATTCCTGAGATAAGAGAGAACCTTTTTAGACGAGATATTAAACATTATAATTTATCGTCTGAATGTAACGCCTTGGCTATTTTAGACGTTCTGTTTTAATTTAAACTAAATGTTTTTATAATTGATGGCAACATTTTAACTAAAAATCTAATTTTTTAATTATTTCTTGCGGCTTATTTTAAATATATTATAATTGTGAACAGTAAATCAAATTAACGTGCTACGGCCTTCAACACGTCGACTCTCGCGAGCACCGATTATAGTGTATAAAATGTTAAAACATCTTCAAAACGTACGTACCGTCAACCGGATTTTTAAAAACTTCTCCCAGACCAGATCAAAGTACAGTTGGTAAACAGCCGGCCTAATTAAACCCGCTCAGTCGCTGCACAAAGCCCACGTATCGAGGCCGAGGTACATGTTTAATACTCACTCATATCTTATTTATGTAATTTCTAGATTTGTTCGTTTGTTTAACTCGATACGTTCATTTCAAACGAGAAACAGTGAATATTTTTTTCTTTTGAGCATTTTAATTATATCGTATAGTACAAAATCTCAGACTTGTTTTCGTTTCCTTATGCCCTTTTGGTTTTTATACACTGGCTAATTTTAGAGGCTGGTGAAGATTACGTTAGCAGCATAGTTTATTCGCTTTGGTCAGATTAGTTTGGAACTAATCGCCGTTGACATGTTGCAGTGCAAGTAATATATAACGAGAAGGGCTACCCGAAACTGGTGTTGGACGGCTACTTCTACAGGCCTCACAACGCGTACAGGAACCAGCCCAAAGTGTTGTGGTATTGCGCGGCAAGGAATAAGTTTCAGTGTTCGGCGACGTTGAGGACCTTCCATAGAGAGGTGGTGGCCGTGACCGGGTCGCACAACCATGCTCGCTGACCCGCGCGCGCGCGAGCTGTCCCGCCGCGCGTCTCCCTATCAAAGTTACAGTTGAACGAAATATTCCGCTTGTACGGCGAACGACTCGCAACCATCAACCAGCCGGAATGAAAGCATACAATCACAGCTGTTTCGTTTTTATACTTTGTACACTAATGTAATTTTATTCGTAAGAATATTTAAATTAACCTGTCATATTTATAATTTATTCATATCATGTTGCGCTTTTTGGTTGCGTTCCGAAAGAATTTAATAGAAAGTATAATTTATTCTATGTGTCTTTTAATGTCTCGTTAAATTAACGATAAATTGTAATTAATTTGATTTCAATGTTAAACTAAAGTTTTAAATTCAATTGAATTTTCAATAAATATAATAATGTCTCTAAGTTAATTTGAATATTCTTAGAGATGTGTATAGATATACTTAAGGGATATATGTGTTAGATATTGCTGTAATATTGGAATGTGGGTGACAGATGTCGCCAGATATGCCTCCAAAATTGTCTAGAAGACGTTTGGATTGAACTGTGATTGTTGGGTTACCATGAACGATTCGATAAATGTTTTCACATGCGAAGGGATGTTTAAAATCGTTTAGTTCCGGAATAAGTTGGACCAAGGGCGAGTTAAAATATTTATGATTTTGTAAATTTTACTCCTAGAGTTTTTTAAAATTTTACATGCCATTTCTCGTTACGAGCCAGTTCCTATTCTAACCGATTTCTTTTATAATCGCAAGTACACTTAAAATAGTAATCGGTAAATTTTTTTTATCAGATATTAAATGTGTACATATAAAAATTTAACTAAACAAAAATTAATTACATATTGCTAAGAAAAATATTTATGATCTTAGTATGGTAGAATACGAAAATACTCATTGTTGATATAAATATATTTATGATATTACTGTATTTTATTTTAATAACTAATTATGTGTTAAAATAATAAAAAGTAACAAATGAATAACACGGTTGCCATGGTATGCCAGTAGAACTTAGTGATCAAGTAGCGAGACTAATAAAATAACACGTAACGATATTAGTAGCGGTAGCTTGCAATGAGACCGCAATTTGACTGTAATCCGATGGGTTCAGAATCGACGGCGGCTGTGTACGTGCCGTCGCGGACGGGGAAGTCGCTGCTGCTGTTCGACGGCTACACCTTCTACCTGAAGAACCTCCAGGCCCACGGCCGCAAGCAATGGTACTGCTCGTCGCGCGACATGGCCGGCTGCCGCGCTGACGTCATCACGGCGCCCGCCCGGGCCGGCGGCGGCGATATCCTATACCTGGTCCGCGGCAGGCACATCCACGGACGCCCCAGCTACTACTTCACGCCGGACGGCAAGTACGTCAGACGCAAGGACACGTATCACAGATACAGGTAGCAACACTCAATCAATTGAATAAATACTTCTGATGACTGTTTTTTTTATGAATAGTTTTTTAACTTTTTTTTTTATTTTTACAGTGATTACGACTCACTGAGTTTTTTTTTACACTGCAGACTATTTTTTGTAAGATACGATCGGAACTTACTCAATGTTGTATAATGCATTTATTTTTTTAGTATTATTTTTTTCCTATTTTTTTCTTTTTTTATTGTCACATCTATAATAACAGTATATTAAATTAAGATTCTTTTAAAAGTTCCTACACGAAGGGAAACATCAGCAAACTTCTCATAGTTTTAACATTTGTAAATTATGAATTACGTGTATTATATACTTAAAG
>DWEE01001975.1:0-12243 GCA_018245755.1 Parelbella macleannani
TGTTTCTTAAGTGAACAAATAAATTTTAATGTAAAAAATTTTGTGTTACATAGGGGGGGGGGGGGGCATAACAATTTTAGAAAGGTAAAGGTAGGGCATGGCACAAAAAAGGTTGGGAAACACTGCTCTAGGTGGAAGCACCTTCGTCTTTCACAAGGTGATAATGAAATTTTGCATTTGGATGTATGACTTATTGTTAATTGTAGTTGTATTTATTTATATATTAATTAAAGTTTTTCACATTTGTCGTAGATTTACTAGTAAGTGTTGATTGTAATTCGTAATAAAACATTCGATTTTTTAATTTTTATATACATTAATAAGTATATTAAAAAGTAACGAATGAATACCATCAATTGGGACTTTGAAATCGAAAATCGTTTATGAATGGAATAAAAATTATTTGTAAGCCTTCGGTGGAGTATGAACTCCTAATATGTAATTTTAATTTATTCTTGGCTAGCCGCAATCTGTAGTACTACGGGGTAAATTCTTTTTTAATGAAGTTCCAAAAATTGTTACTTTAAAAAATTGTGTTTAACTTCCGTTTTTCAATATCCTTGTCACCATTTGATTATATTTCTAATCGTTATAATATGTACATTATCAATACTAGGTATATGACAATTATATACCAACAATATGGTTAACAATATTATATATCAACAATATATAGGTTGAAAGAAGCAATACTATACTCTGATCAATAATTATATCGTTATCTGGACACTATAAAAAAAATCTTTATGCGGAAATTCTGATGCCTCCAGAGAGATTTGAACTCTCGACCCCTGGTTTACAAGACCAGTGCTCTAACCCCTGAGCTATGGAGGCGTGTGGGATAGGAGGATAATATCAATATCTGGTGTTTTTGAAAATAATTACTACTACATCGTCGATTGAATGGTACGCCCTCTGTGAGTTCTAGTCTGATTCATCTTTATCCTGGAGTAACATTGTATTTACAAAGAAAGAAAAAACTTTATTGCATATGGCACACAGACAGCAAAAATATACATCAAAATAAATTGTGTACTAAGTAACTTATTACTATTTATTAAAATAATTTTAGTAAAGCTGAAAACAAGCATGTAATGTCCTGGTTTTCAAAGTGTGAACTGTTTTAAGAAATTATATCCTTTTTAATTTGGCTATTTTTGTTTCCTTTCTTTCCGCTCTCATACACCTAAGTTAATCAAATTTAGAGGAACATTGCCTAGAAATATTTATTTGTTATAAAATTAAAGGTAAATTATGAAAAGCAAGATTATCTAATGGAATTCTCTGTCAGTCTTTCAAGACTGAGGGTGAGAATATTTGGTAAGAGCATCAAAGACAATGACACTTAATGCTTTGTCTTGAAACTTATTTAAACAGTTTAATAATCACACACAAACACTTATTACACGTGTAACACGTGTTCAATAAACACTTATTGAAACAGTTTAATAATCTTCGATACTATTGAAGTCAAATATCGTTATTATATGACTTAATAAATTAAGTTGCTCCTTGATGTCAACCTGTAAGTAGGTACAATACAAAAAACATGTACGCAATTAAATCATTTTCATGAACCAAAAAACAAGTTTAATTATATTCCGTATAGAAATCAATTAACTAATTTAATCTCGCAATTAAAACCGGTAAAATTGAATACAAAATTAAGGTATGGAAAACAAACAAGTCTCCGTATAAACGATTTTAATAACAGTCAAGTAACATACGAATAAATGACGGTTAACTGTAAATTGGCGGGTAAAATTAACGCATTCGCATATCGATGTCAATTTATTAAAATGGCCGCTACTTCAGAAGTCGAGAGCCGTGTTTATGTTCGTTGTTTTTTCTTGTGGATTGACATACGTATTTAACTGAGCATAAAGCTGTTTTAAGAGCAACAATGGTGAATAAAATCCTCGTCTTGACATTGATATCTTCGTTAAGTGGAATTAAATCTATGTAGGTACCTATACATTTATTGGAATCTGTATATGTACACGATGTATAGAAATATATATTCTCATTCCCTATTCCCGTGGACATTACAACTAAAAAATCCGATTACTAGACATCTCTACCTAACTCTTCGTTGAAATACAGGTATGATGTTATCTTGTTTCAGGTATATTTATCGTTAACTGTCGCAAGGTTGAAGATTTAGTGACATTAGAAAAAAATGTTTATTAGGAATTAACAACTAATTAATTAATTCTCCCACGATTTTTTTTAAAACAGAACTCTAACGAATCTTTTTGAAACAGAATGGAAAGTAATGTGTTTACATCCGCAAGTTCGCTCAATTAAAAAGATAAACTAGTGATAGTCACGATATCGCGATGGCGAAGGAAAATCGGTTTTCAATTCGGATTGATGTGGACGAAAAATAAAGATTCTAAATGCTTACAATGTTAAAAAAATCCTAGCTGTTTTCTTAAACGAAAGTACAATATTATCTACTTATGTTGATAATTAATCAATTGTCTTACACCTTATGATTGTTTCAAAATTATATATTAGGGCGTTTACCCGAATATCTCTAGAAATAGAAGCAAAAACGATGGTTAAATTGTTTTTTAAATTTTTTTTACGTATCTATCAAATGTAGGTAATTTAGTAAATGTAGGTAATTTCAACAATATTATTAATATTGTTGAAATTACTTAATTACTTCGACATGTATTTTCTTTCTATCGCCTAAATAGGCGATTTTTACATAAACCTACAAATTATCTAAATAGGTAATTGTAGGTTTATGTAAAAAATAACATATTTGCCTCTAGAGAGATTTGAACTCTCGACCCCTGGTTTACAAGACCAGTGCTCTAACCCCTGAGCTATAGAGGCTGTATGAATTATGTTTTGAACACTTGTGTCATTTCAATAACAGGACATAATAGTCACGCGTTCTGTCACCATTTATTGTTATTCAAGGTCATAAGAAGTAGCATGGTTTATGATATCTGCGGACATTTGATGTATACTTCTGTGAGTATTATCTATTTTTGACATACATACATGATTATGTATGTACAGGCTTAACTCAAACTCCATTTTCAGAAAAGCGCCACTAATTTCGGACTATCTCGTGGGTCCTTCATCCGGTGGGATGACGATCTGCGAAAGGCTGCAGGCAGATGCTGGATGCGATAAGTCGAGGACAGGGCGCGATGGCGCTCTTTAGAGGAGGCCTATGTCCAGCAGTGGACTGAGATAGGCTGATGACGATGACGACGAGGTCGTTCTTCATGCATGCCCGCCTATTGCAGCGAGGTCGCCGCGGAGACCCAGTAATCATACATATGATTCCTACCTACATGGTACAATATAAAAACCACGAAATATTTAACAGAAAAATATTTTGGCATTTATATAAATTGGAAATTGTGATATTTTTTTCTAGCAGATATTTTGTATTGCTCAACATAGGTAATGGGAGATCTTGTAGTTTCCAAAATAAGTTTCCAATTGATGCCTTTATTTACCTGCCATGAAAATACATACAATATGTATGATAATATGCGGCATACATCAAATGCTTACACAGCGTGAAATATAATTGAATCGATGCGAACACATCGATCGAAATACATGATAGAATCAAGACACTGACTGGTGAGAATGTCAGAAACCTTGGAAACTAGCGTTCGTGTATAAAAAAATGTTAATTAAGAACATGCATGTCGGGTGTGTATGGATAGAGATACCTATTTGTTACTCGGTTGTCGTTGCCCACCCCGTACCAAACCTGGCGTGATAATATAACAACAATGAAGTAACACGGTCAAGCATCTACTTCAAATTGTCAAGAAAAAAGTTACTTTTATAATCTTCGAATTGTCTTATCCTCTCTTTAACGTAAAATATAATTTAATTGCACGTAATAAATCACGGCGTTTCGAAAGCGCCCACGTTCCATTTTCAAGTAACTCGAATACAAATTACGATACGAGCATGGCTCGAGGTGCGCTTGTTCCGAATCGATCTGGTTTGGAAATGAGCCATCATTACCGTCACCGGTTACCGCCATCATTACCGTCGACGGTTACCGCCGCGAGTACCGCAAACCGATAATTTACCGCCAACCGCCGCGGCGCCGGTAACGCTCTCGTTACTTACTCGCGTTACTTACTTGATTTTTCACGTTCACTTTAAGGCCACATATCGGGGTTTAATTGGTGTGGACTGCAGCTGTGGGTGTCAACGTTGGTGTGACCATGTCCGATGGAGATGGGGAATATCAATATGTAAGATATTTAATGGATTCGTATTCATGGTATTCTTACTTACTTTAATAATCTTACTTCACAAATGACAGCAAGATCGCCTAGTTGGCAACTTTATGTCCTAGATCGAAGTACTATCGTCTTTCATAGGGCGTTGCTTGCAGATCAATTTCGTACAAAATGGACTATAATCTAAATATATAAATAAAATTATAGTCGTCTGCCGTGGTACGCGTATCGGGGTAAAACTCCTGGATATATTTCAATTAAGTCTTCTAAGTTTTAATTCTTAGACACTTAGATAAACAAAATGAATATTGCGATATTTTTGTTTAATATAATTTTATTAAGTTCTTGAGTCAGGTACCATTGGATTTTCTGACTTAGATTTTCTAGTAGAAATTTCTAGAAGTGACTCGTAGTCTGGATCTGAGCCAGGTGTAGGGTACAATGCTCATTACTTGGTGATCTAAACGTAACTATTGAACCGTAATATATACTTCTTTACCTATCTTTTGAGGATTACAGGCATGATGTCACGTTAAGTTTTAAGAGATAATGATAAGCAACGCAGACGAAGTCGCGGGTATTACCAAATTATTAATATACGTCAGGACGTCCCGAAAACACCACTAGTATACCGTCACTAGCCCGTAGTCACGAGACTCGTGATCGACCCGTATACAGAATTACGGTTAACTGTATCGTCGACGCACTCACTCGTATATATTAGGATATATGCAGTATATAGAATGATATATGCAGAATGCCGCAAGCAGCGAGATTGGAGATTTAAATTAATCAGCAACAGAGCTCGATCAATTCATGTGAGATGGCTTATAATTTATAATATACTTTTACTTAGCTGATATACAATGCGATGCAATGCAATGGATGCAGGTCATTGCAAGTGCAGAGAGATATGCTCCCCTATCTTGACCAAACTGGTCAGGTACTGATAAGATGGCAAAAGAAAATAAAAGTAAAAGCTTCTCGGTACTCTCTGCTCACCAGTAAGGAAGTTGGCATGATGATATAGTAATAAAAATACGTATAAGTAGATTGCGAAACTAGTACGTAAGGTTTTTAAAAATATTGTATATATACTGAGGAGCGTGATATGACACAGTAAATGTTTATATAGAGAGGGAGACCGGAAACCCAAAAAATGTATAACGTATGTTAAAAACATAAAATTAAAGAAAAAATTGACTTTTTATAGTCGTACTGTTAATGTCAGGCAGTATTTATATTCAGTGGTTAAACAGTGGCGTAGAGTAGCCATATATAGAGGTATACGCTTCTGGCCCATTAGTTTGCATGTTAAATAAAATATCATCTGATTGGTTATGGCTTGGTAAATAGTCGCCCATATCAAGTCGAATTCATCATTATCAAGGTCTTTATCATTCTACTCCAGAGCATGGGTCTCCTCTCAAAGAATGTTAACTTGTAGGTACGTTGAATGTATCCGAGTTGCAGTAAGCTTTTAACATCATATCGCTTTCCTAAATTATTAAATATCGCTTCAAATAAGAGACTTAGAAGGACCGATGTAATTACCACTTTATTAAATTCTTAATTGGAAACATGCAAATTGAATTGTTTAGAGATAGATATATTTGCACTTAGACTGAAATTGTTGGCGGTTAAAAAGTTTATTTTAACTATTAAAAATTCTACAGGTGTGGCTTACATATATTCAACAACTGCGTAATATTTATCACTATGCCATCGAGATCCCTTCAGGGATCGGCGAGGAGCACCGGCCACCAAGTGCCAAATATTTTAGTTCTATATACATTTAAATTTTTCTAGAAGATGTAATAACATCAGACATCACGCAAGATTGCCACTTATTTCATAATATCAAAAGTAGAAATAATAGGTATCTTTATTCTTCCGTAAAATGATTCCATAATTAATTTCAATATGGCACTTTATTTAAATACGGTGAATGTAACGTATATTACAATCTTTTTAAATACCTGGTATCTCCTCGCAAACGATGTCCCATCTGAACATCGCTTGCGATGAGACAAAAGTATAGTCGATGTGAAACAGTGTTATGGTAAATCGAAGAATGATTAAACAAATATACACTTAATATTATTTACTCATATAGATATTTCTGACATATAATATCACGCTTGTATGTCCACGAAGCGGTACACAGAGGAGTGTAGTAGTCTCAGTTATCATCAGTTATGTTATAGGTCTCATGTAATAGGATCACCCCCTATTAATAGGGGGTGATCCTACAGACTTACACTGGATATCTTGTTACTATTATTTACAAAACATGAGTAATGTAGTAAAATTGTCGACCATGAAATGGTGAAAAGTGATTTTAAGAGTTAGCAGCGAAATTATATAAAATCCACGTTTAGGGCTAAATGAATTATTTGACGCGTGAAGTAATTTGCGCAACCGGTCTGCGTCGGCACGGCGCTGGCTGCTACATCGACTTGTCCATATGCCAATGATTGGACGGTCTGTCTGTTTGTCCAGCAGAGCGCGGCGCGCGCCGCGACGTGTTCGCCGCGCCGTGAGGGACAGGGTTCGGTTACCGACTGACGCCATATCATGTTACTTACTAATATAAAACTAAAATATATATTTAATAAGAACTGCAGGTATTTACTGTCGGGATATAATCTATATATATATATATATATATAATGATAGAGATCTGCTTACATGCGCGTTTCATAGAAAAACTATTGGACGGATTTTTATCAGTTTTTTCAGATTTTCTCCTCGGAAACTTGTTCTTAAAATCTTACTACACATACTTAATGTTAAGTTTTTAATGATTTAATAAACTACATGTTTACTAGATTCTGCTAACGGGGGAATTGGAGGTCTCCGAAACGAGTGGGCATGTGTAGATAGAGTGATGAATGAAGAAGTAGTACTTCAGGTCTGTGACAGGTGGTCTAACGGTACAGATATACAGCATTTGGTGTTCGCTCTATCTCGTAAGCGACTTGGTGCGATGATATGAAATAGGCAAGTATATAAAAATACAGTCATTTTTGTTAGATGTTCAATTATGTTATTAAAGAATACTCATGGTGAGTTTAATATTGCAACACATAATTGATAGTTATAAACAATCAAAAAGCGATGTGTGTTGGAATACGTGATTGTGCGAACATGCTCAATTATCGCCGCGTTGAATCAAAATTGGAATAGATTAAACGCCTCACTGCCACACTGTAACTTCCTGTCCGCTTCATTCACACGGACCTGGACTCCCCCGCACTAAACTATTGACACCGTTCTGGGACTGATTTTATGGTAATTTCCGAATCGATCGGGGTGACTTTGACTTTGATTCATTATGGTAATAGGGGCGGACGCTGATGTTAATACGATTTTATAAATTGTATATTTTTTTTAATTGACTGTAATAAGTAAATTACGTGAGTATAAGGGAGTCAAAAGGGAGTAGTAAAATGTAATAAATAGTTTGAATAAATAATAATTACGGTTATTATAAAGTAATTAAAAGGTAAACGAGATCAAATTGAAAAATAATATGGTTTTAAATTTGTTCATTTTCCATAATTAAATCTTTATAAATTATTATTATTATTATTACTATTTGTTACATTTCAATAAATACCTTGCTCTGATTGCTGTAATACAAAACACTATTAGCTAGAAGCACACGTTTTTACAATGACTTTTACATACATAATGGATGCTAGGAACAAACAAGTCTTCATTAGAAAACAATCTGATTGGACGGATCGTAGTTTTAATAGACGCTTGATTGTAACTAATCTAGGCTTACGTTTTTTTGCTATTGGGCACATATGAGATGTCCTCGGACTAGGGATTCCATAATAATAAATAATACGGGATGTTTCATATTAGGTGAATTTATTATTAAAAGTAATGATCAAAATATATTGTTATTAAAATTCATTGTTATCACATCGTTATAGGATATTACATTGTTAATTGCAGAGAGCAAAGAGTGCCAACTACATATACTTGTCTTGCCACACCTGGTAATATTACCGCGTATTACAGGGGGTTTGGAGAGATGTCCGAAGTAGCAACAGTTTTCATATTTGCAGATGTTTGCACGATAGACGTAAAATATACGAGTACACTGCTATGCCAGTCCGCACTTGGCCAGCGTGGACTATGACTTTAACCTTTCTCACTCTGGGACCCACGTTTAAAAGGTAAAATGATTAGTGTCACCGACACTTGGCTTACTTCCACTGTCACCTTCACCTGTCTAGTACTGAGACCCATCTTCAATAGATAAAATGGTTGATTAGATTGACTATTCATTTTAACTTATTTGTCAGTAAAATTAACGTACCTGTTTGAATTCATTAAAAAAATCTAAGTCAATCTTGATAACCTACCAAAAGGGAAAGTGCAATGTTATTCTAAATGTGGATATTTGGACAATAATGTAATAAAGTACGCCAATAGTCAATAGCACGGCACTGAGTTCCATCTTCGACTCTTCGTATTCAATCGCTGCCAGCCAATTTTGCTATACTGACGGATTCCACGCAGCTGGAGGGAGTTTTATATATTTTACTCTTTTTAATGGTCTGATAGGCTTTCGTTTGGTCCCCTATGAACCTAAGAAGAACCACGCACGCCCAGGAAAAGTTAACACCAAAAAATTGCAAAACTCCTGAAGATAATACGGTGTCATAATTTACGTCTAATGAAGTAGGACGATTAATTGAGTCCCAGATAAAATCCTATCGCTATGTAAAACGAATCGCGATGTACGCGCAGTTGTATTGACAGGACAGTTTTACTACAGAACTGGTTCGTGATTGTGGCGCGGAGGCGTGAGAGTGTCCACTCTCGGGATATTCTCATGGCCGGCGTGACGTCACCACGCACCTGCATCTCACCGCCTCACAAAAGGACAATGTCGTTAAGTGGTTATCCAATTGCGGTTTCAAGTTCAGACAAGTTGCTGCCAACTCAAGGTCCACGGCGCTCGATTTAATTGAAAAATTAATAAAAAAAATCCGCCAACCAGTTCCCTTGAAAGTTTCGTGACCTCCAACTACAGTTATTTTGAAACGAATGGCCTATAAAACATGACAATGCAAAATAAAACAAACATAAGTTGATGTGATCCACGTATTTTGCTATATGCAATTAATCTAGGTGTATTTTTACTATTAAATGTCTCGTGAGTGTTTGTACAGACTCTGCAGCAATCAGCGGAAGCTAATGAAGGACTTCATATAGGTCCGAAATTGAGCTATCCCGTAAAACATATGTGAGTTAAGCGGATACATTTATAATCATGTGTATATACCTAATTTTAATAAACAAACACACGAAAAATAAGCGTTAACGTCAATAAAGTTGATTATATTTAGCACTCAGTGCCTAACCCGTAAAGGACATGGCGTGACGTGACAAAGAGTGAACAAAAAATAACAATAGGAGTTGGCGTAACGAACTCAAGAACTAACAATAATTTTTAATTTATGAGACGGTTTAATTCAAAACTGTATAATTGAATCAATCGACAGAAAAACGATAATAACTCGGCCCAATACCGAAGAATCTTTCTCTCCACCTTTTCGACCGCACAACGCGAAAATGACAGGAAATTAACGAAACTCCACAATATGTAATTTGTTCAAAATGATTGTAGGTACCTTATGAAGTACTCGGACTCCGATTATGAGAACACGCGAAAACCAGTCAGCGTACGGTATACGAAATAACGGTGTTTGCAAATGAAGAAATGTTCACATAGCTATAGTTGTATGATAAATAAATGCAATAAACATTAACTTGCAATATATTTTGCATTACTCGTTGAGACTTGTGACGGTCAATAAGCTTTTTGAACTTAAATTAACTTTTTATATCACTGCCAGAGAAGAGAGAATGACAAGACAGATATTCAATGCGAATGTTGACGCTGCAGGTGCCGAGGGAGACAAAGATTCTTTCTTGACCAAACAGGCCAGATACTGACTGACGGAAAGTTTGAAGTCGGCAATATTTTCGCGCGTTTATAAAAATCATGATGAATATAGGGAAATCACCTGAGATTTGTAAGGATAGGGATTCTTAGCACTCTACGCCGTATCTTACCCATAATGGACTTGATGTGACTACATAACAAAATTATAAGGAAACCGACCTTTGGTAGGCTTTACAACATGTGTATAAATCCTTTAAAATACTGTAACAGATTGAGTCTATATATATTTTTCTTTAGCTAATCTCGCTATCAACTGTGTTGTATAATACTAAATCGGAAAAATGAATATTTCATTTGTTTTTCATTTATTGTCTTATTTGGGTAGCGTTACGGGGTCTGTATATTGACTGTGTTGGTTTCAAAAGTAGCACCTCAATCTGCCTAAAGGATGATTAATAAATTTTTTAGTCATAATAATATTAGTATGAAAATTCAAACTAAGCACTACACACACCATTATCATTATCATCATGCTTGTTTAGGATTACATATCGTCATCACCTATTTTCATCGATCCATTTTGGGTACGGGTTTTTCTTCACAATAAGAAGGGGTGAGGGCTCATTTTCTTCTCTTCTCTTTCTAATAGATCTCAATCTAAATCATAATGCAATATTATGCATTAATCAAGTCAGTTATTACTACACCTTAGGAACTGATTTGATCGTACCATAACACATAGCAAAAGCGGTCTTATCAAATGCTATCCTACTGATTTGATTGTACTGTAAATGTCAGAAGCTGTTGTATCAAAGGCTATACTACTGTTTTGATTATACTATAGCACATAATATGAGCTGTCATATCAAAGGCTACTGGAACATCATCAGCGCTCCAGCGGAGATGGTCGTGGGAACCGCAAGCAGGTGTTTCCAGTGCCGCCCGCTCCGAATCCGCGCAATGACGAGATGGAAATTACAAACTGGGTGTATTATACACAAAGTTGTCACACTCCGTGACATACATACGTACAGTATATCGATAATCAGTAAGATATAGATAGTTTTAATTCAAAGAGAAATATTATGTAAGTATTTTATTATGAATATCTGCCGGAAATTGGTTCAAGTGGAAACTTTTTTAGTCAGATATACGTAGGTAGTTTTTTCAAAGAGAAATTCGTATTGAGTACGAAATTGGGTTTTGAAATAGTTCAAACGAAAAATTTATGAGCGAGATATAGTTAGTTTTTTGCAATGGTAAATTCGTAGTAAACAAGGTAAATTCGTAGTAAACAAAGCGCTTAAAACATCGCCAAACAGATTAAACATTTGCATTAATGTATGGACCAGAGCTATAACTTTACCTGCGCAAACGTATCTCGTTAGATGACGTAGCCACATCCTGGGCCGTTCTAAAAAATATTGCGAATGAATAAAAAAGGCATTTGTTGTGTAACAAACGCGTGGGAACCTCGAACAGGTGCGCCTCAGGAAATCTCGACCAGCTTCTGTCCTCTGATCTCGTTGGTGCTGCTAATTTATTGTGTTTATATCATAGTTGTAAACGTTACCTGCGGCTATACGTATGCTCATTTATTGCATAACATCACGCCTGTTTTTCTCCGAAGGGATAGCTAAAGGTGTAGTGCATTCCCACGTTACACCGTTTGTGTTGTATGTTGTACGTTAATTTATCTGCAAGTTTATAAGAATATTTCTATACCTACGCCTAAAGAAGTTGATAAATAACACTTTGTCTAATTGTATTTTATTTACAGCATATAGTATTGAACTGTTATACTTAAAAGTGAGTACAATGCTTATAATTATGTATAATAAAATTTTATTTATGTTTCCAACCAGAAAGAAATCGTGAGAACGTTTGACAGGTGCGCGACTGCCTAGAGTTGCTCCACTCCAAGTGTTAATAAGACTGTTTACTCAACTCATTTAAACACTTAACCATACCATAACATCACGCCTGTAACTCGAAAGGGTAGGCAGAGGGGTGTAGTACACTCCAACGTTTCATTCGTTATGGGGAATTTGTCTAGTTTAGAAATTTTTAGTTATT
>DWEE01001976.1:0-12239 GCA_018245755.1 Parelbella macleannani
AATATGGGTCTCCTCTCATATTAAAAGAGTTAAGGCAATACTTAGTCTACCCCGCTGTCTAAGTACTGGTTGGCAAACTTCATACTAGTAAAAACTCATAGTACAAAACAAAACGAATGATTATGACACGTTTGTAGGTAAACGATAACGATGATGGTTGAAACTCGTCTTCCGTTAATTAAATATAAGTGAACTTTTTTTATTAATCCAGTATTATTCTATGCGACATTTACTTGCCCAATTATTACGTAGTACTGATAAACGGACATACATATATAGGTGTACATAGATAAGAACAGACCCGCACTTAACGATATCCTAAAACATTTTCCACACCATTACCGATCATCTCCTATATAATAGAAGATGAAAAATGACTTTTTCAGTCTCGGTCATAGTATGCGTCTTACATAGTGAGAATGTTACAACTAAAACATTTTTGATACTTTAGGTTATTTACGCTTTGTGCCTCGGGGGCGAAACGCAGTTTATGTTTAACGGCCCGCCCGGGAGGCCATGATACGGGTAATGGGTGTGTCCAAATCCGAAACTTGTTACAAACAGTTTGTGATTTCTGTAATATTAAACCTCGGTGTTTAAAGACGGTTTACGCGCGCTGCGAGAGCCGCCTTGCGTTGCTCATTAACCTCTCCCTTAAATGACTACACACTATTGAAGGGAGCAATTACAGAGAGCAATTAACATTTAATTGTATGATTTATTACATAAGCATTACACTACTACTAGTCAATAAAATCGTCTGTGTGGATGGATATGAGATATTTATTCCATAGACAATACTAACATTAAGAAATATTTAACTTAATTAAAAGTCAATATTAACCATTTTTTCCCCATTCAATTGGGAAATAAATATTCATTGGTTTATTATACCCATCAAAATAAACGACACTGAAAATTAAGATCATAGATCCTACAAAGTAATCATAGTTGTTTGTGCCATACACAAGTACCTACCGAGTAGGTACTTAAAGACTGGATACTATCTATACGTATAATAAAACTGTAACTGATCGCTGTTTGTACATGGAAAATATATTTAAAAATTCATAATGGGGTGCCTTTATATGGGCAAGAGAATCCAAAACAAGGTCTTTTCATTTTGTCTGTTTGTCTGTACCTATGTCTGCATGTTTGTATACGCTAATCTCAGAAACGGCTTATCCGATTCGAATGCAGTTTTCAGGATTATATTGCGATTAAATAAAAACACTAAATGTTAAGTGAAGCCTCACTTAACATTTAGTGTTTTCATTTAAATCGGTTAACCAATAACGAAATTTGTCAACTTATTTTTCAAAATTTACGAAATCTACACGTATGAAGTCGCGGGCTCAGCTATTAATTTAATATATTAACTAAATTTGTAATCGTCTATATAGCAGTAATATGTTGACGTAAATTAACAGACGGCTGCTCCTTTCAGAAGCGCCAGGTATTTATGCACTGTGTCTCGAGCGCGTGATGCAATTCATATTGAACGCCTCTCCTGGGAGACCGTTATACATATTTCGAAATGCGATGGTACTGCACACACATCGTACCACATTGTTATATTTTATTTATATAGTTACACTCAGATAAGGTATATTCTCATATAATTTATAACTTATAAGGTTAAGCGATCGGCAACAAAACCGTTTTGGCTGTTTTCGCATAAACAATTTTAAACGGTGAGAGAACAAATTTTTCATATACATATATGTATGTATGTTTTACGTACAAAATTGATAAACATGCACGCTGATTAGTAAGAGCTTAGGAACCAAACATAGCTGAACTCAAATAGGTCTAAACACTTGTCAGTACTGCGGACTAAAACACTTCAAAGTATGATCCCTTGTCGGCTTTGTTCAGGAGACATGTACGGGCGCTTTCCTTTCCCGCCCGAAACCATAACGAATAGTTGAGGCTAAAACTATCTCTTGAAAGTAGTGCAAAGCAATTACACAATAAGGTTACCTTGAGCTTCGTATATTGTTAGAGATTAACGTATCCGGTATCCGAAGACCTGTGTAGACTTGTCAAGGACGGGTACAGGCTCTAAGTACTTTACGAATATGTTGATAGTTTTGTAAGATAGCAATAATTTCAATGTTTAAAGTTATATATAACATACATCTTACTCTTGGATTTTTACGAAGTTGAATATGAGACGTATCGATGTACAGAAGCAGACATATCTATTTGCAACGTATTTTATATTCCGTAATGAACTTTCTTGGACTGCTGCTACGCCCGAGGACTTAGTTCTTAAGCGCAGCGACGCGACGGTCCAATGGCTAAACTTGAATAGGATTTTCCTCGTTATTTGCACAGTAGCTGCATCGGTCATGCTTGCAAATTCTTATATTACATAATATCACAGCAGAATACAATTTTACGTATTCTATAATATTACATAATATTCATTCGTTTTTAATACAAACTAAAAGCACCACTACGCTTGAAACTTCAAGCTCACGATGTAAGTGTGTAACTTGATATATGAGAATGTTGAAATAACTTAACGGCGAGCGCGGAGGGATCGACGTAATCCTGATGGATATCGTCTGCCAATACATACACGATCGCTACCATTCTCGTTCACGGTTCCCTTACACAAACATGTCACGCAAACACCTAAATTAAAATAACATCGACGAGAACAGCAGGAACTATTATCGTTTATTCTAATCATAGTTCTGTCGTGTTACTTAATTCGTTGAAAACATTCTGTGAGAATGATACGTTTAAAAGCATTTTTGTTTTAAAGTTATAGATTCTGCGCAGTGTAAATAAAAAGCTCTCACCTGTGAGTATTAAAGGTTCGTCCTTGCTCTCGTGGACAAAGTAAGCAATAGCTGACGTGATCACAACCACCACGGCGTTCCTTGACACACCAACAAACCACAAGGCTTTCTGCAGTATGAACGTGCTACGTCTATTTTTTCCGTCTTGCGGATCCTTAAACCTAATGTCTTTGAGGGCCTGAAATAACAACACCAATATAAACCTTTAAGTTAATCTGATAGGTTATAGTTTCACCTGGAACAACTATCCGGTTTCTTGCAAATGAACAAGAGGATGGATGGCTGGATTAACTTCTACAGACTGCGACGCTGATGGCGCTGCGTGAGGATTACGGACCTGGAAACTTCCACCCTATCCAAGCAGTTAAAGAAGTCTCTCTCAGTCCACCGCTAAACATAAACCTCCCTTAACGAGCCCGTTACGCTATATCCTTGACTAGCTGCATCCAGCTAAAACAAATGAATGAATAGACCGAACTAGCCAATTTTTTTTTGTGGTCCCTTCTGCCTTAGAATATAAAAGTTTGTTTCCATTCTCGTGTTGCCGTAAACACGTACTGCACGTGTCTCGCCGTAGCGCGCGTAATATTCGGCGGCTTGTAATAATATACATTATGTACAGGTACAATAACTGCGTTCGCTTTTACCTGCGCGCAGATAATAATAATAAGTAGGTTTATTAGTAAGCCCTTAATGTATTCAATGTTTACTAAAATTATGAGATGTCAGTGTATTCATTGATTTGCGGATTAATTATCGATGGAAGTGATTTTGGTTTAGAAACATTTTATAGGTCGGAAAGTTTTAACAACTATTACATATTCAATATCAACTAATGACAAACTCTTTAACACAATTGCGTCATAGTCCAAATAAAATATAATTATTAATATATTGTCATGCCAGATCCCTTACGGTGTAGGGAGAGAGCACCGAATGCCAAATACGTGCGCTCTTTGTTCCTATTTATATACGGCTACGATACTCTTCACGGTATACGTGAAGTGTATCTGAGAATTGCCATGTTATGTACACTGTAGACTTCTTGTGAAAAAGGAAACTCCATAATTGATTACCAACAACATTATACAAATATGTGGTATGACTGAGTGGTAAAAGTGAGCAAACCTTGTTATGATAGTTTAATGTACAATATTAATGAAACAGAGCGAACTCCGTAAGATGGAACATTCAGTTCATCGTACAGCGATCTGCTACACGTGTTGCGAGAGTCGAGCTCGCTGGTTCGCGTAACCCATTTATGATTTGATATTAACAGTGAGAGATTGTTATGGG
This sequence comes from Parelbella macleannani, assembly GCA_018245755.1. Taxonomy (NCBI): domain Eukaryota; kingdom Metazoa; phylum Arthropoda; class Insecta; order Lepidoptera; family Hesperiidae; genus Parelbella; species Parelbella macleannani. Next base: position 4,110 of record DWEE01001976.1, read on the forward strand.
AATCTGTGATTTCCATGTGAATTATCATTGTTAGTTTCATACTGTTATATAATAGGTAAGTGAGTTTGGTTGGTGAACATGGCTGCTGAGCCTCGGTCGTGGGTTCCATAAGTAACTATATATTTATATGATGTACTTAGTTTGTCAGCCCCCGGTCACCTCAAGTTCTCTTTGAACCTACCGTAAGGTCTGATGACCGTGTGTAAAGATATCCCAGACGTTTATTTTTTATTTACTCGTACAATAGAATCTTCATTTACAAGTTCCTCTGAATTATAATCATCGAAGAAAGCGATATATGTAGGTACCTACATATCTGTCTATCTATTAGATATTGGTGGCGGACTCACTTCAACCATAGTTCAATCAAGTATTCTTTTCCAGATTCCAGATATAATCAGAAAATGCAATGTAGATAGGTACATACAAGGGTTCCAGAACGACATGCTAAAGAACAAGCTAATCTAGTATTCATTCGTAACAAAAAAAAATGCTACAATTATGACAGTATTAAATATTCCTCGAATAGAATATTCAGTTCATTGCTTCAAATACGTCGCAGCGTCGCCAGCTGTTGTAGAATTTAAAGCGTCGAGTTTGACCTCATTTAATTTACATTACTGGATACCAAAATTCATTATAAGTGTCGTAATTCAAACGCGATTTCAATGGGTACGTCACATCGAGGAATTGTAGCAGAACTAGAAATGTTTGTTTATATATCTTGCTACTGGACTGCATTGGAGTGCTGTCGGAGAGGCCCATGTCCAGCAGTGCGCGGGAGTGGGCTGATGATGATAATGATGACAAAGGTATGATAATTATTATGATTATAACGATGATGTTGATGATTAGTATTTATTCCGGATAGTTTTAATATACGTTTTTTAACAATTATTTATAACTTAATTTAAACATAACCGCCAAATAGCCTTAAACCGCTTTGTAGTAATAAACATTATTACTATAAAGCGTACAATTATATCTTTGAAACTTTCTGAAAAGCCAAATTATAAACAGCTCTCAAAAGGAGCATTTCAATATTTAATCTATTCTATTTGTATTTTAGTTGGAATAAAAAGACAATCCGCATTCAGACAGAAAAATATTCAACGGGTGCAATACTCATTTATACTCGGTCTGCTGGATTTCGCTCTTCACGAAGATATTCGGAAAAATGCGGTTAAGTGTATGGAAATATATTTAAACTAAATGTTATAAGGACAGCACATTTTATATTGTAATTAGGATGAATAATATCATACTTAGTACTCCTATGTTACTAACATATGTACATCGAAACATCATACATTAATGGTAGCCAACGTTCTTATTCACTTAGTCTTATAATGGCCCTAATGACAATTAGCTCACCACCTCTTCAATGGGGGAACATAAATGTAATAGGTTAAACGTTGGTGTGCACTGCACTCCTCTGCCTACCCCTTCGAGGATTACAGGCGTGACGTTACGTCGTTGGCCCAGATAATACTATCGATGCATTCCTGTTTTAAGGAAATATAAATTAAAAATTCTAGTGCTACACTAAGCGTTACTATCTCGGAACACTTCGTGCTATTCGGCTTATCTCTATTACAATACATTGGAAAGAGCGAAGTTAGGTACTTGAAGTGTAACGAGTTGTAAAACTAGCCGCTTTTACAGTCAGTAGCGGTTAACATTTACATTCGTAACTGTTATCGCCTATTCGAATTGCAGTATTCATCTGCAATACCTAGACAGTGTAAGTATCGATTGAATTTGCATATTTTATATACCTAAACACGTGTAACATATTGTAACTTCTTTAAGTAGCGGGCTTAAATAACTTGGTTAAACTATCTATAAGAATGTTATTTAAATTTAAAGCTTATAAACGGAATGCTAGTACCGACAGAGCGTTTCAGTTTGGAATAATAATAAGCGTCAAATAATACCTATACAAGTGTAGCCTTAATCCTTCCCATTCTGAGACAATTCATAGAATAGAATAACGAAGGAACTGTTACCAGTTTGATACTGGTCTTAGTAGAAACTAATCTTATATACTTAGTAGAAACTAATGTTCACAAAGTATATCTCTCGTGAGATAGCCCATACACAAATCTCGAAAACAGGTTACGACAATCGTTTAATAGTAAATCTAACTAATAGTGTAACGATGTACCTACATGATTTTCTGTGGATTCGGACTAAGATAGAATCTAGAAGCTAATCGATAGAAGCTTCGAGCTAAACTGAACTAGCGTCGTGGTGAGCGCTACTTTCGTTACTTTCTGAGAGCCTGGCCCGTTTACGGTGTTATGTCCTAACACACTTTCTATCCTCAGAAAACAAAGGAAACTGTGATGTTATCAACATAGTTCCCATTGTTTTCGTCTCTATTCTTTTAAGCGTTTACTGTTTTTTTTAGTTTAATCTCAATACTAACAATTTTTTTATCTCTCTGTCTATATCTGTGTTTTTATTATGATATTTTATAACTCTGCTTATGACGAGAAAAAACAATTATAATTATTTCAATGATTTTTTTAATGAAATCGAATTTAAAAATGCTGCCGATATTTCAGATATTTTAATATTTACAACACGACTGCTTGCTTATATACATCATTTGAGATGTTTTAATGATAAACGAATTAATTATTCATGATAACTTTTTGACACTTAGCTATTGTTACCCATGAATCGTCACACGAAATATTTAATAAACATTAATTTTGTAACAATTGAATTAAGAGCGCCACAATTAGCAACGCAATCTACATTATGTTTTACCCTGCAACCAGTTAAATGACCATAATAAAAGATTTTGAATTTGCAATTGTACTTCTTATTTGATTCTTATTAGAGCTCCTTTAAGAAACAAGAGTCTTTTAAAAAAAACTAGACCTAACCGTTCCTATTCCTACAGTCCTGTCACACTTGTGCACTAACCAATAAACTGATCAACAACTTATACTTACAAATAGACATAGACAAAATGATACATACTAACATTGCTGTCTACAGTCCTATTGGAATTCCGTCCGAGATATCTATGGATAGTAGCTGTTTGAGACAGCCGCTTGCTCACCTAATGCCCTTTTTATGTAATATTAAAGTGTTAATAAGCAACCTTTTCATTCTATATACTATAACAAAACCAACATTTTTCTAAGCCAGCGATGCAAATTAAAAGAAGACAAAAAAAATAAAGTCACAACTGTCAAACTAATAAAATGTATTATTTTTCATCGCTTAATAACAGAATGATTATGTCAATCGATGAATAAGAGTCGTCAAGTGTGAAGGTCATTTTTTATTAGCATTTGTAATTACAATGCGGAATAAAAGGTAAGCTTATATTTTTTTTTTGTTGCGGAAGTGAATAATAGCACGAACAATGCAAGGAATAATCTAGAATCATATATGAAAATGGACAACCAAGAAAAGAATATGATTGCAGCGCAAAATGGGTTCCATTTAAATACATATTTGTTTCTTACTTCAGAAGCCTTATACAGCTGTATTGGACATTGTCTGAAATTTTCGCAAATTATGCCTCTCGTATTACGAATATGTAAGCTTTAGTCGTAACTTGATGTATACGTTTTTGACATTTTGTTCCATATCGATTTTACACATTTTAAGCCATGAGTTATTATTATTGAAGTAATTAATCTCAACCGGAAACATTTTGCGAAGTCTACTAAATTTTAAATGCAATCGCTTCAACTGCGTATTTAGAAATCGATTTTTTATTTAATTAAATACTTGAAATTCAATAACTACTATTACAGAACACGATTTCCGCTGACACAATTATTTAACAACGTTATTTAAAGACTGCCCCGTTGGTCGAGTGGTTTCATGCGCGACTGCCGATCGGGAAGTCCTGGGTTCAAACCCGGATCGGGTATTATAGGCTTTTTCGAATTTCGAATTTGTAGTAGTGATTCAAAGCCTGGATTCGTGCCTGGTGTATGGCAATAGGCTCACCACCTATGCCATTGTGGGGCTTAAACATAACCAGTGAAACGTGGAGCAGTACTACACTCCCCTGCCTACCCCTTCGGAGATTACAAGTTTAAAGATCAACGTCTGATATAGTTCGTTTGTAAAAATACATTAAACGTGTATAAAAATGTAAGTTAGTGAACCATTTAAACAGCTAAAATGTTTATGAAACATTACCTATAGCTAAAATAAATTATGTATGTACATATATACCTTCATCCCCATTAGTACAATACAGCAACTTAGCCCGAGCAACGTGTCTGCCATTCTGGTGTCCGCAATATGTTGGAATACTTCCTTCCAGGTCAATATGAAGGTTTCCGCGTTGAACTTTAGCCCCAACAAGCCTTTAATTTGCGACGATGCAATTGTTATCGCGGCCGCCGACGTGAAACCGGAGACCACTGGCAGCGAAACGAATTCAACCAAAAATCCTGAAATGAAACCCTATTGTTCGGTAACCCAGCTTTCGAAAATAACTACCACTAATTTTCATTGTTCGAAATAAAATGTTTCTCCGCGGATTTTCGGGCAACTAGCCCATTATTGCAATGTAGAGCGAACGGAAAAATCGTTGACAGAGTTTTGTGTACAATATACCTTGTTTACGAAAAATATTGTAATTGTACTGTACCCACTAATTTTTAGCAAAAAAAGTAGGAAAGTCTATTGACTGATAGGAATTATTCTTTACTGATCAATTGCTGCTGTTTCTACTTCTATAGGTAATGAATCGATAGTGTTTACTATTTTTAAAATTATGAATAAATACAATTATGGAGAGTTACAAAAATAATAAATGATTAGATTTAGAGAAACTGCTTAACACAGGTCTCATTTCGCTGACCGTATCTGGCAGAGTTTACTCGTCTTAAAGAACGTTGTGAGAATTCTAATGTAGGCTGGTTTCTTCACAATGTTTTCTTTCACTTACATGAAGTGAGAGTTCATATTAAAACGTTTGTAAACATTGTTTGATAAGATGACACGTGTTATTCTGTTTTATACATTTGAGCTGTTAGTTATGATGCATTCGGGAATCACATATTACTCCCGTGAATAATCTATATTTTATTAACCTTTTACTAATCCATGCTTAACGGGCGATTGTCTACCTACGGTCCAGTAGAACCGACAATAATACCGTAAGTTAAGTAGTGTAGTAAAGACATGAAAACCAACTTTATTATTCTAAAATTTTGAATACCACCGAAATTTGAAAACCTGACCTTTGACGCTCTCGCCTTTCTGCCATCTATCCATACTGCAGTGCACATCTGTCATTACCGACTTAAACAATGTCCTCCAACGCACACTGCGGCGGCCGTTCTCGTACCGCTTTTATCAAAAGATCAATAAATAATTCCCTTACCTAATTGTACAATGCCTGCAGCCAGTTGGACAATACCACTAATAAAGCACAAAAGTACTGCGTAGTCCGAGTTGGTCCCATTGGTATATGTAAATGTCAGGAGGGATAACAAAGCTGTGGGTCCAATGTTTATCTGTGGGCATGTGCCCATAACTGCGTAAACGAAACCGCCAACGAATGAAGCGTAGAGGCCATACTGTAAAAGAAATAATACGTATTGTTAATGGTATAAATGAGTATGTACAAGTCTCTACTAAATAAAATTATTTTTATGACTTGAACGGTCATTGTTTTATGATAAACAAGTAGAATAGCGGTGAAGAAATACGGAATAATATACGAGTCAAAACCTTAAAAAATGAAGCTAATGTTGTTTCCTTTTTAATCCATTCTCTACCCATAATATTTCAAATACGTTCATAATATTTCAAAATGTTGCAGTAATAGTGGATTGATGAGGTTTCTTACAGCAATAAGACGCTTTTAATGTCTTGTCTATTAAAATGTTACTAAATCTATTTTCGAATCTAGACATTTTCCAAATATCACGCTTCCTAAATGAGACAATTGATTCACTCATTCGAATACTGAATTTCTACCATAAACGATATCTTTCTGTATAATATACCTACTTCAAAATTAAAACAAGAATCAAGAAATAAAATGTGTTTAAGTTTATTGTACATTTAGGAATCAATTATAAAATGAAATCGCTATTATAATATAATACTTCATATCGATTTAAACGTAGCTGTTTATATTTTTGGGATCTTCAAATAACCTTTTGCTTGATTGCGAAGCATTTAGTCGAAGTTAGCTTCATTCGAACTTCTGGTATTCTAACTGCTATTACACCAACAAAATTAACTTAGAATATATAGTAAAGTTGCCTTGTAGCAGACTCTGTGAAGTGTCCAGCATTATCTCAAAAGGGGTAATGGTAATTTGCAAATTTATCTATATATTTAAATTAAAATTTACTTTCTTCTAAGGTGGCTACTTAATTATACAGATGTGAAAGGGCGTAGCATTATGAGACCGCGTGCTCATTCGGATGTAACGAATGCAAAATACCCAATTAAGGGCCAAAATAAAAAACATTATAATTTGCATTCTTATGTTGTAAATACCCGTGAGCGCCTGGAGCGAAGCGACACAACGCCGACGTAACTGAGCATCCTGCATAACAATACCGGGGTTGTTTACCAGATGTTTAATAGAGGTACTGTGAACACGGGCGTACCTCCGAGTATTTTAGTCGCGCTTTATTTCCCATTCAATGAACGTGTGTGGAAATTTCTTAACGTAAGCAAGCTACTGCTTAGCATAATCAACTTTGTTCAATAACCAATTGTGCTATGAATGAGTGGTAGGCACTTGGAGAAGATACATAAAAAAGAAACCAGTAATGCGTGACAAATGAGTACGATGATGATAAAGATTTAGTGTAACTCTAATTTTGAAGCTGAATTATCAAGGACCTAATGGAATCATGTTTGGTGTTGTGTTTAAAATAAAGTTATAGGTGATTATTAATGAACGTAAACAGTTCCTTTAAAAGCCAATTTTCCTGCCATAACGTAAATAGCCATGGAAGTATATTTAACAGTATATTTAAAGTATCTGCTCAATTGTCGTCAAACGTGACGTTGTATGAATATTCATATTTTACACTTGTATTATGTATCTACCCGATTACAATAGAATGTATATAAAATCATGTAGTATTGTTTTTCTGTTTCACTTCGGAATGAAAAGTAAAGTTTACATATTCGTTCATATAAAAAGTATTTAAACGGTACTGGTGCAACGTGGGAGTGTATTAGACTCCTGTGCCTACCCCTTCGGGGATTACAGGCGTGATTTTTTTTATAGTATTTACTACTGGAAATATAACACATTATACATTGGGATCTTGTTGAAATATGACGTAAGCTCAACAGATTTCCAAAATTCTCATAACTTTCCCTTCATATAGAAATAAAGTTAAAAATTTGGTGAATGAAAATTACGAATAAGTTATAATAGCCCTTTTTAAATTGCAAAATTAGGTAGCAATGCACGTTGTTAGCGGAAAAACGAACTGATTACAAAACTAAAGGAAAATACATTGAAACAAAATACTTATTATACAGAATCTACATCAACTTACTATCAAGTACATACTTATAAGAAAGATTTAGTTAGTACTATCGCCTATAGCCTACTTGTAATTTATTAATTATCTAATACTTGAAACTACTTTGATTTTTCCTGCTATCTACATATAAACAATATTGGTCAGTGCTTCTCAAAGTGGGCAATAACGCCGAGGCTTTCCAGGGTGCAGTAAGGGGTCAATGCTATCTTTATCGTCCCTCCAGAAGTGTAAGTGTAAGGATAAGTGATAAGTAATTTTGGGGGGGCGCTAAAAATAATTAATTCTTGAAGCGAGCAGTTGACGAGATAAGTTTGAGGACCTTTGACAAAGGTGTTAGCATGCGATGATACAATCCATGTGAATCAGTAACACCACTATACCTATTACTACCGGCTCCCTATTAATACGTACTACTGATATTTTCATAATCTTACGTTCCTAATGACATTTGTTTCAGATGTCCAGGGACCGCAAAGGCCACGTAATTTAAACGTTTGATATATATTATAACTTATAAACGTATATCTTCAGTATAAATCATCTATGTACTATATAGATTTACTACTATATCTGTACTATGCATATCGTACTTTTTAATAATACTCGTCTGTATATCTAT
>DWEE01001977.1:0-12239 GCA_018245755.1 Parelbella macleannani
ATAATATAATAAATCTGCTTTATTTTAAAAAAACAATAATCAATATTAATATTATATAGTTAACTAGTAATCCCGGTAAACGTTTGTCGTGATTAAAAGATCTGGGTAACTCCCGTCAGTTTCACTCGAACCAATAATATACCTACCTTCAGCACCTACAACGGACTTTAATCAAATACTTATAAGAAAATAATTTTATACGCTGAATGCTGGTTTTCAAACCTTCAATTAACCATATATTTTCCTACTATATTAACTGTTCTGGTAAAAAAAACTAACACAAAGATTGACTCGGTGTTTACGCGTACACATTCTAAAATACAGCAACAAATGACTAAAAAACACGCGACAATATCATCTTCATGCAACAGTGAGTATCGGCGGCCCCGCGGGGCGCAGCCCTTTGTGCAAATAGCCTTTTATGTTGCCACGAAGTCACAATGGCAAAACTGTATGTGCAGAGCGCAGATAAATGCATTCTCCTGTTTGTATGCACCACTTCGCTTCAATTAACGTTACTATAGATTTATCGGAAAACATGCAAAAAAACCTTTCAACAGCAACAGTTCTTTTAAAAGTAATATTTAACATCTAACAGTTTATAAATTGTAAGTACTTTCTCACTAAATAACGTAAAACAACCGCACAAAACTTCATAACTCCACGTACTCACTTATAACAATTTAAGTTTTTTTTTTCTTAATATTCCCACATTCATACCATTATATTCAGTGAACTTCATTGAATTTTATTATAGAATAACGCCTCTTGTATCATAGAGCATTGCGACCCTTAAAGGTCGTATCGCGTAGCTTGACAATCAAATCTAGCTTACGGCATAAAATGTATCTCTTTGCAGTCGTCAGCCTTTGTGTCTGTGACAGGCAGACGGAACAATATTAAATATTGTATAGACAAAGGGCGACCCCTCGCCTCGGTGGGCGCCAATAACATTAGGTAAAAATGAACTGTAACCCTTAATCTTTGAACTTTAACAATATTTGTTCTTTAAGTGTAAATAACCAACCGTTAGTGCATTTTTATAATATATTACATATTATACTTTATATAATTATAATATGTAAATAATATGTAACATGAAAAATTATGCTATTAAAATTATGACTGGTGTAATGCGACGGCTTACTACACTCCTCTGCCTACCTCTTTAAGGATTATAGACGAGGTTTCTTCGTGACATGAATATTTATAAATAAATTAAAACATTAGACCTCTTTTAGTGAGTGGTTATGATCATTACAAAACTACCCTAAAATAAGTAATAATAGAATAGAATGTATAAAATTATATAATTAATTTCTTGTACCGTGAAGTAGATATAGAAAGTTAAAATTGACTAAAATTGACTAAATTGACTAAAATTGACTTAATTACAATAAAAAAAATTTTTTGAGCCTCGGTCATGAATAGGGTGAGTCCGCGAAATGCTTCTATTAACGATATTACAGTTGACTGTGTGAAAAAAGTGTAATATGAGTAGAGGTGAAACATTCCAATAATTGCTTCCGAGTAACAATAAGTGCTTAAGAGACGCGCCGTGGTGTTGGCGCTCGACGGCGGGCACCCTCTGCGCAAACAATCTACGTTATGACCGTTACGAGTCACTCTGAAAAAACAATGCCGATATCTGTACATTCAGAGTGCGTTTAATGTGTTTTGTGTGTTAATAGAACTTGAACGCGCTTTAAAATAGTGCGAACATTCGCAAATGGACTATGCGTAGTAGTATTATATAGAGAGAATACATACATATGTGTATATTTTCTATACAAAAGATGATAAAGGTTTGCCGTTGTATGTGCTTCACGCAAAAATTGTTGGATACAGTACGATATTTCTTTTTATTTTTATTTATTAAAGCCTAACTCCTCATCTTAAAAAAATATTACTAAAAGTATTAAAGTTGTAAGAAAATACAATATTTTGCTATTTTCTAAATTAACCAAGTATATTTTTGTCTTTAATATATTCTAAATCTTCTTCTCTGTACGTAGATATATTGTTAATATTAATAACAACGCAGACGAAGTCGCGTGTTTCGATATAACATATTTGTTTTGAGTGTTATTCCGTGTTGCTGCACTGCTCTAGTGCAAATTCCCGGAGAGACGGAATAATGGCCAACGTGCCTTTAGGATGTTTTCTAATCGCCTTTAAAGTTGCCGACAAAGCTTAAATATTGTTAGCAAACAATTACAAGCCAGAACTGACTACTCTTGGAAATTTACACTTATTCATCATTTAAAGTATACATCCCGTCTCGTGTTACATAACTTTACGGATCGCTTCCAATTTGCTACAATGTCACAGCTATGAGCGTTTCGCGATAGTAAATACCAAGACTGGTATTATTCGATTCTAATCTTGATATACTGTAACAAGTGGATATCTTTATAAAAGGCATCTTGTAATTATTGTTTGTTAAAACTATTCTGTAGGTTTTCTGTCATAGACAGTCCAATATCTACTAAGGTTTACAGCCATTTATCTGAACAGATATTTCGATTACGAAGCAGTCAGCATAACCGCAACGGATCCTGTGCGCCCAGTTGAAGCGTCAACGAATAAAAACGTTCCCGGTTATGGCTCCCAAGAGATGAGGGTAGCGGTCAACGCTATCTGCCGGAAGGGTGTTTTAGTGTTATGGTATTCTTCTGCGGGGGTTGTTAAACACGCACGTACAACATTACACATGTTCGTGGGAAATTCGCGGTACAGACAGATTTCGAATGTCACAGTACTGATATAGCTTAGGTGTAGGTACTCGTGGCAGTTCAATCTGAAAAATCCCTTTTCTTAACATTAAAAACATTATAAATAATACTATATCCGTTAGATTAGCATTATACGTGTTGCTTCATAGCATTGAAAGTTAGCTAAGTTTTTATCTGTAGCAAATTATAAACGCTAACAATTCTTTAGGTTTATCTTGTAGTGAACTGTCAGCAATCCTAATACTAAATGGTACTTTCTGTTACCGCTATCTAGAACCTTATACTGGCGTATGTAAAATTACATAAGTCCAGTATTTAAAACTAATTTATTGGTTCTGCTACTTGGTCATTTGTTACTTGCTTTTATTGGTCCAAACTTTTAATCGCTTTTGCTGGCGCGGGCAAATATCCTGATAGTAATATCAGAATGAAACAAAAACGAAAAATAAATGTCTCATATTTAAAACGCTCCCATACAAATCTAGGCAACATTTACACGTGCTCGGTGGCAATAGCATTAAAAACGTGCGATATAAAACTGTATATGATACGAGTGAATATGTGATTGCACGTGAGAGCTCTTACCACGAGCACGGAGCGTAGCGTGGGATGCTTTAAAAATGTATATCAATTCATGCGTATGGTTGTCGAGTTTTTTCTTTGTGGCTTTTAAACCGTAATAATGTTATATTATTTATGTCATGAATTATGACGATAATCCTTCTGTAAGAGAGAGCGCGAGAACCATATTTTAGATGCTAATATCTGCATATACACAAGGTTTTTCTGAAAAATTACATATTGGTATTAACTGCGCATTGACGGCTATGGTACAGAGCAGCGAAGATGGATTGGTGGCAGGGTAATGGCGTAGACACTATTTATTGGTTTACTACGTGTCTTAAGAATGTCCTCGGTTTTGTCTACGCCAAATGTTGTTTCAACTTAAAACACTGTCTTATCGAGGTACGAAACATGCAAAAACCGAATGTTTCCCGCCAGCTTACGGTTTCTTTAAATCACTGTTAATGCGTCTACCAAGCTGCCCGCGGAACATACCCCAGTATTTCTTTAATATCAGACTAATAAACTCGCATTACTCCAATGTAAAATAGCACTAGTGCTGGAGAAAATCCTTTTAAAACACATCAGTGAGCAATTTCGTTCCCCGGAGAGTTGTACAAGAGGTAAGTGAAGGTACTGCGATTCCGTTTTGGGCGCCATTGTTTTTATTCGCGATAGAGTTAAGTACGAACTACTGTCTTTTTTGAAAGTTAAATAATTAACAATGTTGTTTTTTAGATTTGTTTCAGTTATGTCTATGAGATTTTTCAATGAGATTTAAATCATTGTTATTGAATTGACAATAAAGAGATAAATTTCAAGAATGCCGTCTTACTGTTACTTAGCCCATGATTGTGCCGCTTCCCACAACTCAAGGGGTATCTGGGTTAAATCCTCCAACAGTAACCAACATTGGAAATACGAGCTTTACGAAATTTCTCATAAAGCGAGGCGTTGTACTCCTCGCTACTTTGTTTAGAAGTAATCATCCGAAACCAGCCTCATTGTGTTCTGGACACGCTCGATGTAATGTCGGAACTTTGTACAACGGCCGAAACAATGGCGTATTGAAAAGCACCGAAGTTTTTTAATTAATTCACAAAACGACTTCATTAACGCGATTATTTTATATTCGGACATGTTCATTTTTACTTGACTCGTGTAACATGTCGTTGTCGTTGCACTTTTCACTTTTTCGAACCCTATTATTTTTCTGAGGTGTTACGATATATCATCACACATCATATTATATTATCTATGACCAGCTCTCTAATTTTGTCAGTGATCATAGTTAATGTTTTTAATTAATAAAAACGAAATATTTCCTCTACCACAACTTTTATTTTCAAACACTAAAGTATACATTCTTTAAATCTTTACTGAATGTCTTAAAGGACTCAAATTTATTTTATCGTACGTAAAGTATGTACATATTATGCATGTCCGTATGACATCTTAATAAATTCCACACAAAGCCGTCTAAAGATTATTTATTTATTCAAAAGATTTAATAATATCGTAAGTACTCATTAATAATCTTGGATATTCAATGAACCTGAATATTCCAATACTTATAACTTCTCTCACCTGGAGTTCATTAACAACTTTATTGAAGTTTGTTTTCAATTTTGTCTCTCAAACCATTGGAAGGCTGAATTAATTTCATCACTGAAGGATCTACGATAGGCATATTTTTGTTAAAATTAAAATCGACTTCTTTTTACCTGTCTTTTTGAACTAATTATATCAAACGAAAGAAATGCATATTATTATTTTTACTATTAGTTATTCATATGAATATTTCGTTGTAAAATTCCCTACATCATCATGTCACATCATCAGCCTATCTTAGTCCACTAATGGACATAAACCTCCGAACTAGAGATTAACATGTGAGTTATAGGTGCGCTACGGGCAGGTGAGATTAGCTTGGGCTCTTTAGCTGGAACTTGGAACTCCATATTATATCTTTACGAGATTTTTTTTCACAGACTGTTTTTTTCACAAGAAAAGTTTAATACAAAATATGTACATATGTATAAATGTAAAGAGAAACGGTGAACGTAAAATGAATGCATATAAACATGAAGCCTGTTTTACGTAAATATTGGCGCCCACCGTGGAGTAATGCCTCCACACCGTAGTATTAAAATAAACAGGTTCACCTCATACCGTTCTGCTGTTTTATCGAAAAAAAAAATACTTTTAACAACAAGAGGAAACAGTACCTACTGTTTGTTGTACCTTTATTTCCTCCGATAAGATCAAACGATTTCTACCTTATGATAGCAACCGAGAAACATGTACTTAATTTGCTGTGAAGAGTACTGAATAATTCTATAAATTGTTGATGATTAGTTTCACACTACCAATATTCTTATTTCACTTCTGCTTGTATACAAAATTAACTTGTATTTCCTTATTTCATTACACGTCGCATGAAACGGCAACATTCAAATGCAAAGTATTGTTTGAATATGCTGTTAACACATGCGCACTGCTTTTAATAGTTTATTGTTATTTAGATATACATATCTCAAAACTACTCCTGTAACGTTCGGGGATGATACTGCTAGTGTGGTAAAGACTTCCGTCCGCTTTCGCCGAGTTGGCATAGCTGAATGGAAAATTTTCGTGCAGTTACACATAAACTACACATGATATTGAACGTTGTCTGTAGTAGCCTAAGGTTCAAAATGTAATACGTAGTGTGTTTCACATTTTGTGAATTTTACAATGATTTTCAGCACTAACACTTTTCCGCGATTCCGTAAAATGTGTAGAACGTTGGCACAAACATCGAAGTAAAACAAAGCTTTAGTAATCCAAAATTACTATAATCTGGTTCAGTTAGTATTATTTGGTTTTTATTAATATCGATACTGCGGACCAAAGGTGAACCTACATAATATTAAATGCATTTTCATTAACTATATGCTAATTACATAACAAAATGATAACGCCACCGCTACGTATAGAATAGAATCGCAAACTACCTTCATATCTAAAGATATTGTTATATGAGGACTAAGGAACAAATATGTCTATACAAAGTTTTCAAAACGTTGCAAAAGTTAACAACGAATATCAACTGCTTAAAATGCCCTCCGAAGCTCGGAAATATCGATGAAATTCTGTGAAATAAATGCCAACGTGTCAAGTTTGTTCGCGCTAATAGCTTTAACTTAAGCTTACATGCTTTGGAATTGTATGTTCGTTTTATGTAAGTATTTAAAAAGAAAATCTGATATTTCGAAAAGGTCTTTTATAATTTAATCTGATGGTGCGCTACAATTAATAAATTGTAGTATTATGAATACAAAAGGTTGTGTGTTTTTAATCAAACGAAAAGCCTTTGTGTGCTAATGTATTTTATGTGCGTAACGATAACAAAGCGGAATAGGAAAGAATGTGCGAGAGATGGCGGACATGTTGTTTTTATACCATGACACTTGGAGCGATAGTAGCTCTAGTTGGTGGCTAGGGAACCTGCAAATTTGAATTAAACCCAGATAACACACTATAATTGCAAGTATTCTTCAATTATTAATAACTTAGAGCTGAGGGCTTATCTATGTGAATTAAATAAGTCAGATAATAGCTGATGGAGAACTCGGAAGGCTCCGAAGAGAGTGTGAATCTAGAAGAAGCAAGTCAGGTATAATATGTAAGCATGGAAATATTTGGCACTCGGTACACTCTTACTACAAATTAGAGACCTGGTGATATTGTTTAAAAATAATAACAAAATACTAAAGATATTATTTTTTGTTCTTTCACGCCCTATTATATCCTAGAAACGGAACGCAATGAACTTACGAACACGATCAGCATAAATGAAACGGTAGATAAAGTTCGACGCGAACTACTTCAATAAACTTCCGCTGTGAGAAGAGGTAAACTTTTCCTTAGTGGATATAGGTAGTTTATAGACTTTTTACATGAAACAGACTAGTCATTATAAACAAAAACACATAATAAATCATCTGAAACGTAAAACGCCTGCATGCAGTCGGTAATATAACCGGCACCGATATATAGCCATGAACCGAGAAAATCACTGCTTTTCTGTCAGTTAGTTGTATCAATGTAGAATTCTTCATTTACAATTGTATCGCTTGCGAAAAAATCGACTAAAACCCGTAAGCCCGTTACATGCTAGTTTATTAATGTTTTTCCTTTGTTCGCTGTTTTGTTTTGTTTTCGCGACTTGGCGATGAATATTTCAGATCGTTAATCTTAAGGCGTCATTTCTGTTTCTACTCTCTTCGATGCTAATCACATTACGTTTTCATAGAATCTAAACTTGGGAAAATGTAGTCGTAATAAGGATTCATAATTCAGGGAACTCATGAACAATTCAACAATACAGCTGGTAAAAATTCATGCCAGTCTCGAATAGAGGTTACTCCGCATCCCACCAGGAGTTGCCAACGACGGGAATTAATTCTGGCAATGTTGTGAAGTAAGCTTTCCTTGGGAATTATTTTGAAAAGAATCCCCTTTTCGTTATGAATAATTTCATGATCTACATATATGAATAATGTTATAGTTTTTGAGTTTTCGAGATAAAAGCTCCTAATAATTGCGTGTATTTTGAAAAAGACTATTGTTTATAAATGTTGTTTTTATGAGCGAAATATGTAGAAGAAGCACATTAGGTCTGTAAGGATAGAGGTACTTGTCACTAGGTGCTATAACAATGAGGGTACCAAGCAAAGACGTCAGGGGTAACTCTAGTCATGAATAAGTTATAAATAGTTTCACAAAAACCACACGTATCAGAAGAAAAAAAAAACAATTTGAGGCTTAGGATTAGTGCGAAAATGTTAATATTATGACTTCGAATCTCAACTTTTGTTAGCTGTTACTGAATTGCCATTTATCATATGAATAAAGAATCATTTATCAACCTATACGGTCATACGTGTAAAAATTATTTGAAATATTTTGTATATGGATTCCGATATTCTTTTAGGACATCGATGATAAAACATATAGATAGATCTTGAATGGTTCCATTAACTTTTTCAATATCGCTTTATGGCTGCACAGAGCGACCCGGCTTTTTCTTCGTATTTTCTTAGAATTCGCGATATAAAATATACAGTTATGTTGTACAGAGAGATTTGGGACATTGCTTTCTGAAATTACAAATTCTTTATCGTAGGGTTGTGTATGTGCGACGATATTTGTTTCGTTTGTTATGTCTGCGCCGGGTCCAACAAATAATTCCAAATTTTTATCGCTTTTGAACGAAATGAAATATTGGACCCTTTCTGATAATAGGAGCTCTAGCGATGCGTGAATAATAATTACGACTATAATATTGTGATTAAATTAACCATAAACAATATAATATCTATCGCTTGTTACATAATCGTTGGTCCTCGTTAATGATAGTACATGTAACTGAAAATCAGGCTAGAGCTCGGCAAACTTTAATTAGAACAGTTTTAACGTAATGGCAACCCAATCCTTAAGAGGTTATTACAAAATTTAGGGTAAATTAAATTGGAAAGATCTCTGTCTTGCACGATGTTGCGTCGATTTCATTTACATATACATATAACTAACCGAACACTCTTATTAGCATTTGTCTATAAAAGTTTCTAAGTTAATACTTAGAAAGTTAATGCTTGACGCGTTTTCGTTTGAACAGGCATGCGACGTATGTGAAACTGTCGTCCTTCTCGTTTCGCATATTTCTTTATCGTTCACAATTTCAGCAGAGCAATGCCTATACAAATGTTTGGAGCGAAACGCGCTTTTTATCAAAACACTCTCATAGTCGTGAATGTGATTTCGTCAGAATTCCGGGACGATGTAAATACGTTCCCGATGGCGTTGAATGCTTAGCGAGTGTGAAAGAAAGAACAAATATAGCTACGAAAACGAATACGGATTAAATTACATTTTTCCAGTTCAAAGCTGTTTACTGTAGCAAGAGGTTTTGTGCTCGGATAGCGTGGCATTTATTAGAAAACAAAGGATTATCTATGAATAAGTAAGTTATAATCCTTAACGCCGTGACAAATCGCCTACGATCGATCAAAGCAGGAAACTCTAAGCGCGGATTGTTCTTGGGTGAGTGGGGGTACATTGAGCAGACAGTTACATGTTATCATTGGGTAACAGTGGACGAACTCCTTCAAAGGAATTGAATTACAAACTACCAACACATGGATTAGTCATTAATCAATGTATCCGCTAAGCTTGTGCACTATAGCCTGCTAAATAGAGCAACGTTAATTAGTGGAACTCCAAATGATTGCAGCCTAATAAACGTAATATGAATTTAGTCTACACAGTGAGTATACATATGATCAAAATTTAGTAGGTATGCTCGAATCGTTAAAACCCTCTATATTACGTTTCTAATTTTCTTTCCCGAGATTTACCAAGTATGGTTATTCTTGGATATATTTATGTAGGAATGTTCAGTTGTATCTATAGGTTATATTTACAAATAACGGTTGCAAAATCCAACTGCTAGCAACGTACTGGCTTAGGATGATCCTTGGCCATATCGAGTTCTAAACAGGTGTGGATATGTATCGCTTGCTACATGCGATGGTTACAGTTATTAATCCTGTCCTACTGGTAGGTTGGTACTGTTTGCACTGCACGTACGATATATAATATACATATTTCACGATTCTTACTTCCCATATTGTACATAACAACTTTTTTTCTTAAACTTTATATTATTACTACATTAATCGTTTAAAATGGCATGATGGATTTGAGGACAATTCCAATAGAGATGTCATCTTATTTACCAATGAATGGAATAAAACTGTTTCGAGTGTTTTCCTGGATTGTGCGCTGACCGGTGCGCGCTCAATCCAGTTAATGTCAATACGTGCACGGTTAGCGCGGCTCGCGGCGCTAACCGCGTGAATATTCATAACCGTTTATTGAATCCAGCACGCGGTGGTTTTTCCATCCGCATCGCGTCGCTCACAAACCGAGTTATGTAGGTAGTACATGGCGCCTTTGTGCGGCCGAATGCGATTGGATGGATAAAATTACATTACGTTAAAGTAATCGCACACCTCGTGTCTGCTAATTTCTATCGTTGACGTCTACGTATCCAAAGGCCGGTAGAGATCGCTTGTTGGTGATAATACCGCGCATTGTACGTATTTATTTTTTTCATCTCTCCTTTGTGTTTTACTCTATTTGGTGTAAAATAAACAGTAATTGTACTGTACTGTACTGTAGTCTTGTTAGACGTTTTAACATTTAATTTATCCATGATTCATGTCACTATAACTTGTTGGCTATGTCTTGGATGGAGTCTTGAACAGCTGGTGGATATTTTGGGTTAATTAATTGGTGTCGTATGCGACGAACATATTTTTGTATGACTACATTAAAATATAATGGTTTCTAGATTTTTATCTGGACTTCTAATACACTTAAACTCGGAGCTTATCAACAGGCACTCGTGCGTTTTTACCCGTACACCCAGAAACAGAACCAACAAGTGAAATTGTCAACCAAATATTTGTCGCAGGTGGAAATCAAACCGACAACCACGATATTTGATTAATCTGACGTTCGTACTTCTCACTACTCCTCTTATTCATGTATCCAGGATGTGATTGTAAGAACGTTTTTACATGGCACAAAAATATGAATAAGCTAGATATTTTTGTCATGAAATTTTATAACTGTCTCAAAGCAAGCGACGTGAGGTTAAATTATTTTTCTTTACGGTTGTTGTGTCTAGTGTACGTTTTGTAAAAACGCTAATTATTGTGTCAACAGAAACGTCGCTTTTATAACGTGGCCGGTTTCAACGCTTTTGTCACTGCTTAGTTGGAACGCGCCATATATTTCTCGTTCGATTTGCATATGTGTATTTTTTTGTACTTTTGTTCGGACGCCGTCGTTCTTTGGCTTGCGTTTTAATAGTTAACTATTGTAAACTTGTTATCGTGGCGCTTATAGGAACATACATATATTGTAGGGCATACCCGCCACAGAAATAATGTCGCAGTGATTCGTAGAATGTTAAACTCGCCTGGATTTTATTTTATAG
The DNA here is from genome assembly GCA_018245755.1 of Parelbella macleannani. Classification (NCBI taxonomy): domain Eukaryota; kingdom Metazoa; phylum Arthropoda; class Insecta; order Lepidoptera; family Hesperiidae; genus Parelbella; species Parelbella macleannani. Next base: position 11,350 of record DWEE01001977.1, read on the forward strand.
ATACAGTTTTATATTAGAATGAATATATATTTAATTTTATCTTTTTCGCTACAAAAGTGAATTAATTAGACTTTGAGACCATATTTTATTTCATTTATGTGTTCGTCGTCACTGAATTAATATCAACGCACAAAATTCGAAACTCAAACGTACTGAAGCAAGAACATAAATTAAGCCCCGAAATTAAATAAGAAATGACCCTAAGCCAATTATGCCGTATACACCCCACCGACACGTGTGCACTAACGAGAAATCGAATCCACGACCCTCTTGTCCTTTCGTTCGGATGCTGGGGTTGTAACCTTGGGGTTTGAGGGTCGCTCGATACGTGTGGGTTTTTTCTGTTGGGCTCCATTGTTTGGTATTGGGATTCCGTGGGTATTTTGTGAAGATTCAAGTAGTTTTTAAACAAATATGAATGTTGTCATAAAATTATCATTTCCATTAAATAAACGCAATTATAAATGTTTTATTATTTACTTACGCTCTTATTGGTCATTAATTATCTACTTTATATTGTTTCATAGTAGATACCGGTATCCATTAATCGCGTTTTGGAGTCGCTCTGGTGACCACGATGCGGCTACCAAAACCACTGTCACCAAAAATGGTCAGTGATTACTAATGGCTGCACTTCCTCCAATTTGACACTCCAAAAGTTGCAAGAAATTTACCTTTGATGTTGTTTATTCAGATTTGGGGTAAATCATTTCGTTTTGAAGTTTTGCTAGTTGCTCTACAGGCAAAGTAACCACTCAATGGATTCAAATGCTCGCAATTCCAATAAATAGTAAGCATCTACATACATGCATATTTTGATATATTCAATATAGTGGTAGATATGCATATTTTTTTAATTAGGTCACCTTGTATCCCCATAAAAGTGCGGG
>DWEE01001978.1:0-12239 GCA_018245755.1 Parelbella macleannani
TTGTTCAACTATAAGTCAGTTAGAATTATTATATTTATTATATTATTATTAACTTATTATATACTTGTATTATTAGACACTCCAGGTGCCTGACGAGATAGGCAGAGAGCACTGAATGGCGGAAATCTCTTTTGTTGCAAATCTGGCGTTTTTCTACATTTAACACTCTCTTGGGAATGAGAATGGGATTGAATGCACTACTTCAATGTAATACTTTAATGTCTAGTTACACGTTTGGGTAATGATGAAATAGATTTGATATTATAAAATTGACCAAATGCTTTTTTTGTTGTTAGTACTTCGTCAATCACTATAGTGAGGGTGCTTAGTTGATTAATGCGAGTTATATGAACACAGGCAGTCGTGATATTTATTAAGCAGAAAGTGTGTTTAAAGTAGATATGCATAACTCACCGGTGGCTGTCCGCCCTTGACACCAGTGCCTGGAGCCTTTCCACGTGGCGCCGCGCTTCACGTGCCGGTACTCCGACAGGTACCTGTTGATAATGGAAGGAAAATATAAATACATAATACATACCACAAGTTACGACGCCGACGTAGCTCTGAGCTTATATATAATGTACATTAGGGGTCGAGCTGTGATGTAAATTCCACCTAGTGTCATAGAATTTCAAACATTGAAAGATATTGAAGCCCTTTTGTCAAAGAGTATAACATTTTTGAATCTCTACCCTTTGTGATTGTTTGCCCACAGGCTGCAATCTTCTATACAGTGTGTAAAGTTCGTTTATTTCTTACTCATTCAATTATTATCATTAACGCAATGCAAATATTACCATTAATGACATAAATGTAATTAAAAGTAATTTTCACTTCGAGCGTTTTTATCTTTATACCATCACCATTCATAAGATAAATGTGATTTAAAATAGTTTTCACATCGACCGTTTTTATTCTAATCGCTGTATAGATCGTAAACTATGAAACACTCTGCTTACTTATCGTAATCACGACCCATCTTGGGAACACAAAGGAGATCTATTGTTAATATATTGGCTTAGATAAAAGCTTAGCTGACCTGTAGCCGTGATGAAACACAAAAGATCATTAGGAGGACTGTAAGAAATAAAAGTAAGTAACTTCATAAATTAATTATTATTGTAAGTAGATTGTTAATCAATAAGGGTAATGTTATATTAGAGCACCTAATACTACTCTTGTAAAATAATATCAGTATAACATACACAAAATGTGAACATCACGCCTGTATTCTATTAAAGGGGTAGTAGGCAGAGGAGAGTAAAACTCCCAGTTTTGACCTGTTATGCTATAGTTGTTAAATATTCTTAAATTTCAAATAGTGCAAAAATTGCAAAAAGTCGAAGAATTGAAATTAAGCATTCACTGTTCATAACATTCATACAGTCAAAGTCAAGCACGTAATAGTAGATCGAAATCGAACAGTACCACAGAGTAGAGACTCATAGAGGCATACACTATTTGACATAACTTCAATAACGTTTAAGCTTCTAACTCAAACCTTAATAAATTACTATCGAATTTAGACCACTGCAAAGAAACCAGTTTATTCAAAAATTCTATGGCCAATTTTTAAATACATTCCTAATTTCACAGTCGCTTGCAGTGACACAGATAAAATATTACAAGTTTGTCTGTTATGTGATTCAAAGTAACATCATATATCCACATGTAAAATAAAAATCCATTATACACATTCCACTGTACTATTTGTTAATTTAACATATTTATATAATTTCAATGTATATGGTCAATATCATAATTAGCAGCATGCTTATCCTCGTCCTCATCGTCCACTGCTGGACACTGGCCTCCTACGAGGGGTTTAATATACCGGTACAAATTGTACAACGGTATATTGTTAATTCTCATTTCGATGTATGGAATTCATTCAATACTACTCCAAAAGCTAACAATGAGATTATAAAATTATATACATATTTCAAGCCTGTTACGATCACAATAGGTGTCATCTTATGTCTGTCTCTTATAAAAATGGAAATATATATCGAAATAATGATGTGTGACAATAATACGACCGATCCTTGTCACAACATGATACCCTCGTCAAGGCGACGATACCCCTTGCTTAATTTACGTTTTTTCTTTTCTATGATCAGGGCCGCGGAGTTCATCGGGCGATAAGTGAAAGGCATAAGCCTTATCGACTTTACAGCCGTTCAAATAGCTGTGATACACGAGGGTATGTGATTACAATAGACAAAGAGGCAGACGTAAATCTTCAATTTCGATATATTAAATTCGTTCCGGGCTTGTGATAGAGCGCCATAATATGCAACATCAAACTCTACCGCGCGACATCAATTGCTGTTTTATGCGAAGGAACACAGGTTTGCGTTTCGACATCAGTTGTCCGACACTCGTGACATGTCTACTAAAATATTAAGACTATTTTATAACAATTAACGTGAGACGTGTCATATTTCCCACCCTTTTTTCCCACTAGCCGAACTCAGCACAGTATAGAACTTTATACATACATACAACATACATAACTTAATGAAGAATTCGAAGGTGTGTGGGGTTTCGCTACGACGTTTTCCTTCACCGTTGCTACGAGAGATATTATTACTTATAAATCAATCAATAATACAATAAATATTGTTAGTATCTATTGGTAAATAAATAAGATAAACACGGCCTAAGATCGCCGGGAGCTCAAAAGAGGAAGCTCGGATAAGTACGAAATTAGTCGCACTAGTCCGGAGAAAACACGAGAAGTACGCTAACAAGTCTAAACCACTTAACTAATTAACAATCAGAAATGCATCTGGAGAGCGTATTATCAAATAACTAACATTGAATAGTTGTTCGCAAAACACGTTCAACCCACAATCGACCATGTCGACTGCTCAGTGATTAAGAGACAACTATTTTAGATTTGAAACTGAAGTAACGGTTCCCTGATTAATGTCTCCCTCACCTGGCGACTGGTTCCCGGAGCAGCGTGATGTAGAAGTACCGCCTGTGTACAGCCGATCCCTCGTGTCGGTCCAGTTCTCCGCCCACGCACGCCGTCAGCTCCGTGAAGTCGGCGTGCAGACCGCATCTGATGACAAAGATAAAAACATTATCATTACCTGTTTTACATCTCAATTGATGTCACAAAACGACTTGGTTTCTCGTTTCTTATCAGACGAATAGAGGAGTGGGATACCCTATCGGCGTCTGTTTCCGGATTATAATTTGGAACTTTGGAAAGCAAGGGTGAATTGGCTTATGTGGTCCATCATAAGGTGCTTCTGTACGGCCAAGCGCTTGCCTTTCTTTCAATAATGAAATAAGAGATACAAATGTACATGAAGATAGACGATCTAGATTGTCTATTATTATCGTTTTTGAATACTCTATTTTTTACGACGGCAATTTTTTTTTTTAAAACATTACGACATGAGGTATTCTGTGTAAACAGCGAATATTTTTAATAATGTTTAACAAATACATTATGAGCATTATTTTACGGATTTTTTTTAACACACGTCTTGATGTATCATGTCGATGGAAACAGATCCTCTACAGAATGTCCAATGACTTTTCCATATTAAGAAAACTTACAACACATGTACAGTACATACTAGTATTGGTAACTTTCGATAGCAAAAAAGGGAATACGTTGAAGTGTAATAGTTCGGCACAATCCCGGAATCGCGCGTCCCGGAGAACGTGACGAGGATCCGCTCAGCACATAGAGAGCCGGATTACCGCGGGAGACGTCAAACGAGTTGCCAGGTCAATGGGAGATTACGCGCTACGAAATATCGCGTTTCTGTTATATTTAACGTCAAATTTCGTGAGACCGTTCCCGTAAAGAGGTCTCGAGGATAAAAGGCTTTCCGAAAGTCTGTAAAAAATGCTTACGTTTCGATTGGTTCAATGGGACGTAAACGATGGAAGCCCATATACATAAAAAGTAGAATTGTGTATAGTTCTATCTTTTTTCCCAAGACAATTTTTTTAACAACAGAACTGTACTGTTTCAATCACCTTTACATAATAATACAACAACACGGTAGCTACTCAAAAGACCAATATCATAATATAGTAAAATAAAATTGACCAACCTCATAACATAGCAAAAATGAAACGATTAACATCACAACGTAGAAAAACTAAAAAGACCAACACCAGAACACGATAGACTCCGTGCGGGCAGCGGCGCGTAAACTGACAGATAGTTCGCCCCAATAGCGCCGGAACTAGGTCTTCGTCTCCGATTTACTTTTCAAAGTTTTATATCTGGCAAAATCTGATGCTGAGGTTTCAAGCAAAACGTATAAAAAATATAATGATAATAAATATTTCACGCCAAGTCCTTTCTGGTGTGGGCAGAGAACATCGTGAACAAAATATATTTTATAATTATTAGTAGTTTATTATTACACCAAGGCTTCAGGCGTTATACAGAGAGCACAAAGTACCAACCTCTCTATTCTTTCATACCTGATGTGCTTCATCTATACATTCATCACTTTCTTCATACACGCACGCCAACTTTCAATTACAATTCCAACAACTGCCGAATGTTTGTTCGTGGGATTTAATACAAACGTAGGTAGTTCAATATGATTACGTCTTAGCCTTTGGGAACCGTTGCTAAACTATGATTTCTTTTTTGCTCAAAGGTTGCTAAAACTATGATTACTTTTTTATTTCTCTAACTTATTTTATTTAATCACATTTTATGTTTGAAAATAAAGCATACCTTAATTTTTTAAAACGTCGAGATAACGTCGGAGCAAAAACTAATATTGGCTTTGTTGTGATAGGTATCAAAAAAGTGCGTTCGTAGTTTAGTAGCGCTCTTAGGCTAAAAATCAAATATACCCACCCATATTAAAGTTCTCGAAGTAGCAAATTCTTACGCGCGTATACTGAAGGTAACAGTAACTCTCCCATTCACAAAGCTCTGAAGTACTTAAAATCAGTCTCTAATCTTTTTTACTCCACAGATACAAACTTGGAACGCCTCATGTCTCAGATTCCATCCCCCGAACGTTCTACAGACTAGAACACAGCACAAATACCTATTACAATACTTTAACCGTTTATTTTCTTTTATCGCTGTACAACATCTTAGCGGCAGAGAGAAGAGAAAGCAGAAAAATGAGCAGGAGAATGGCAGTTTATAGAAGAATAGCCGTAGAGTTCCACCAGCTGTAATTCCTAAGCACGCGACTAATAGATGAAAACAACTGTTCTAATTACATAGTGATGTGATCACTATCCATCCAATTATCTCCTTAATCTCTCTCTTTCTCTAACCACAAACTGAGTGACCGCGTACACTCTAGCTGGCGAACATTTAAAAAATACAAAAAATCGATAAGTGACGTCACAAAAGCCGTAAAAAACATGGATATGTATAAAAAAATATATATTTTTTGTATCTCCACACAAACGTATAAATATTTTCGATACTAAAATCTAATGGGTTCAGTATACTATGCCAAATGTTATAAAACATAACATACATACATAGGTGATATATATACCTAAGTATTTTTAGTATATTGGTGCAAACATAATCCACGCAAGATAACTTGAGACTTATACATAAAAATATATGTATATTTATATACATTTTTTTCTACACTCAGATATATAACAGATACTCATGCTCATCACATTAAAACTTATACCCGATGGGAATCGAACTCACTTCGCCCCGGTGCAGGTTTAAATTAATAAAGCGGTTGCACTGGACCAAGGAGCTTTTCAATTAACTATATTCAGTTATATCTCACTTACAATGAGCATTGCAGATAACGGTTTTGAAACTCTTTCTTTTTTATCTCTCTCGATTTACTCTATACTTGTAAACTTCTTGAATCCTAGCATGTTTTATATAAAAAATAATTACGTTAACTCTACATACCGTATGCAATAAGTGTCCTTTCGGATGGTCCCGTACAACGTCCCTATCAAGGCATAAATTGGTTTGAATAATGCCCTACAATGGCCGCTTTGTTGGCACGATGTTAGCTACGCTCTCATCGGGAATGTTCTACTTGGCTCTCGGTAGTTTATATCTGTGCTAGCATTTTACGTACTCATAACTTATATTTCAATAATAAAACGGAAGCATGTATTAGAGAAGATATGTATGCATTTTGAAATCTACATTGTATGTTTTATCTGTTAATTTGTATATCTATTATTTTTATACTCTTACACAAACGTGCATGTGATCTAGGTATAGGAATAAAATTTTCATTCTATCATTCAATCATTAAATATTTTGTTCATTAATTCATTTGTTGGTGCCATAAATCAGTCATTTGTTAATACATTCGCTCATAGTGCCTACGGAAACTGGATATACGGTAACTAAATGAGTCTTACTGTTGTTTTAACATAAACGCTTCTACCAGCTTTTATATTAAAAGTGCTAGCTGACCTACATACATTCATAAATATAGATATGTATATGAAGCAAAGCACAATGTAGTGTGGATCCTCGCGTTGAACAGTGATATATTGTTTTCAGCCAGATGACTACGCTTTTGTAAAGTGAACAATTCTTTTAAATTGCTATTTCGAAATTTTTATTTCATCATAGGTTACAAAACATATGCGTATTTTTCATAATTATCACTAAAAGTATCAATATCATCATCAACATCTATCCTTCTATGATTCCGTAGTGGAACACAGACCTTTTTTTAAAATAAGAAGGGTTAAGGCCTTCATCTAATAATAAACAAAAAAATTTAATATAAGGGTAAGAGAATATATAATTATTTATTTAGACACCCTGCCTCTTAGACACCCCGGGATCTAGCGTTACAGTTAAATAAAACGAAACAATAATAACACACAGAAGATGAAATCGCGGTACGAAGCGGAATATACATAATATATACTCATTCGCTCGACAGAATCGCTGGTATAATCGACAAGCCACTATGTACATGAAGGCGCACGTGCAATCTACAATAAACAGCGAACGCGTACCGATACGCGCGTACCGGTGCAATATGGTAAACCCGTCCGACCAAACCCGTTCGAACTCAACTCTCCGATACGACAGTCTTGGTATAGTTATAGTATATATGTACATACGTTCAGATGATAAATGTATGCAATACCACTGCGAAGATCGTTTGCTAAACGAATAGTTATTCTCTTCATTTATCTCTATTACTGTGTAGGTGTAATTGTATGTACATATGTATTTGTCTATGTCGTCATCAGTAACAAGAGAGTCAGAAAAAACCTCTAAGAATGAGAAGTCTTAAGGGCGAATAATATTTGTTTATTATATAGTTATGCTCACATTTGTATGCACATCCACACTCTCCCACATACACACACGCACACACTCAACCACGCACAACCACACTTGGATAAACGTTATTGCAAAAACTTTTTAACTTATACACGCGGATCTCATATCAACACAATTTCTATAATTCAAAATGTTCAATTCACAAAAAGGATCAACGAGTGAAAAAATATACATAACCATTACGTTCGACTCAACTGGAAAGACCCAGACTTTCTCCAACAATGGAAGTGGAGGGTAAGGGGGATACGTGTTCGTGACGTCACAGCAGCGAAACCCTCACTCGTCGGTCTACCCTCATCAAGCGTACCATCGAAATTCCCATATCACTACCCAAACAGAATGAGAACTCGCGGAAATATACGCAATGTTTAACAAGCCGTATCGCGTTCAAATGCACGAAAAATACATACAACCTTTTGTAATACCTTCCTGTCAGCCTCCGTATATCTTATTTATTCGTTGAGCCGGGCCATAATCCATAATTCGGTGTCCAAAAAAAAAAATTATCGTAGATTTGTTATTTTAACACTTTCTATCTAACGATTTCATCTTCAGAACGAATGCTTCATATGTGTGCATAAGTACTTATGTGTTATATTATTCATATAATGATTTAAATACACTTATGACTCAAGTATTTTATTGAGATTTCGTTTTAGACTCGATTAAATTTACTACTACTATTAAATGTATGTATATTTAGGGACTATATGATATTAACAATTAACCATTTTATATGTTCTGTTTTATTCAAATAAAAATTATATTATTATTTATAATACGTAGAATCGTAAATTGGTTATGTGGCCAACCGGTTCGTATTAGATTTAAGCGTAGTCGAGCCGTGTGTTTTGCATATGTTCGGTATAAATATGCAACGGGCAGATTTCCTTATTGGAAGCGCGGAGCGGTTCACCTTCAGACAGCTTGGCGGCGCGACGTGGGCGGCGGCGGTAGCTGCACAATATACAATAAAATATTTCATTGCAACGCCAACGGATGTTCTCGACCGTTTCAAATGTCACTAGACCATATTGCGCATTACAATTCTTACACTCTGAGAAACAGAAATCTGCGAAACGGAATCCATTTACGACGAGAATAATGAATGTGGAAGAAACACGTCGAGTCTGTAAGGATATCATTTCTTATATGGTATATAAAATTGAGTCGTTTTTATGTTTTCATCATTGATATTTTCGTGCTATTTAAATTTAGAACGCACCCAAAATACAACGTAGAGTCAACCCGTCAGTGCATTAACACTGTGCTGGGGCTGTGTGTTATTGTATTTTATTTGCGTGTTCAATGGCCCGCGAAATTAGAAATGCGACCGCGGCGGCTGCGAGCGCGCTGTCACACTTTTATGGACAGATTGCGAATAACCATGTCGCATCTATGCACGGATTGTATTTTTTTTATATTTAGCTCGACAAACAGACAAGCAAGCCACCTGATGTTGAATGGTCACCATCGCTTACGGACATTTGCGACACCCGAGGAGTTGTCAATGCATTGCCGACTTAGAAGGAGAGCTCTCTTTACGCTTTTTTTAAAGAACCCCTCATGGAAGCAAAATGTGATGTGATAGCAGTGAATTTTTATTGCTTTTCATGTGATTTATAACTTGCAATCCAAGATAACATCACGCCTGTATTTCCCCAAAGAGTGGGTCGAGATAGAAGATCGTAGTGCTCTTACGATTCACCTGTTATGAGCCTGATACTGACTATATATGTATGTACAAACATATGTTACTCTATGGTCTCTGTCCTCCCGTAAGAAACCTAATGGGACGATATGATAATTATTAATTCTTATGTTAGTACATAAGAATCATTAAATATCATTCAAATTCAAATTAGTATTTATAAAGAACTCGTTACAACATTCAGAAGATCTCTTAAAAGTCTTCGTTAAAATATGTGACATTGATTTGTTTCAAATTACTTTATAATCGATATTTACATATGACCGAAGAACCGCCCGTTAATGTTTAGCTGTTTCCTTAACACAATTGACAGTGCCGAAAATACGAATGCAGAAGAACCCAAAATCACAACATATTATGAAATTAAGCTGGGTACGACTTTCGGAGCACCAATGTGAAGATCAATGCACCGCGATCACCATATATCATCACGATATGGCTATAAAAAGAATGACACGCGAATAAATACATTTTTATTTATGTTTATAAGTCAACGAACGCGGCCAGAGAGAGTCGATATTCGAATGTTTTTGTCCTTTCTCTATTATTTACTTCTCTGTTGATTTTTCGTCGCCAGCCAGTGCGAAAGTTTGGCTACATTTCAATATTTCAACGCTAATACTCTAATGAATGCGTTTCTTAAGGCGTTAACACATTACAGCTATAAAATTTGTCAACATATTATCTGTAAAGTATCCCATTCCATTCCATTGTGAGACTTAAACGTAACTGGTGAAACGTGGGAATGTACTACACTCCTCGGCCTACCCGTTCGCGGGTTAGAGACGTGAAGTTACGTTTGTGTGAACAAATTCATTTAATTACTATAGAGCCATTTAGTTACAAATTTAAAAAATGTAATTAAACATTTCCAATAGTATTCCATTATCCAGTAAATATCTCGTCATTAGTGAACGTCATAGTCTTAATTGGTGTTAAATAAATTTTAAAATATTTTAAAACGGTAGAGTGGCATTGCCATTATGCTTAATTCAGTGTTCGTGAAAAGTATTCTGCTAGAGTTCAAGGTGGTCTTTTTTAAGGCATAGACATTGTTTTTAGCTTCAGTGAGAGCAATAAGACGATGACTATGAAGATTCCGATATACGGATATAAGTATGATGAGAGAAAACAAACGACATATACGAAAACGTTCAAACTTGTTATCAGAAATGTGATGAAAAAAAAAACCAATTAAATTTCAAATAGATGCCAAGAATCTTTCGGAAAAACTTCTTATAAACTCGGAATGAAAAATCTTATAGCCATTTTCAATATCGAGCTCAGTTCCATAGCAAAATATTTTTAAATATCGCACAGAAGATATAGTAAATCTCTCTTCACTGTGAAGGTTTTCGCTATACAATGTACATATATCGAAGTTTCATCCTGTATCTCTACAAAATACACTCTTATTTCAGCTCTACCATCATATCAAAATGTGTTTTATAGTAATATAATGACATATGTCAAACCATTAGTACCTACATGGTATTTTCTTGGCGTTTTCCGTAGTACGTAGTAGTTCAAATGCATCAAATATTAAAAATGTACACCTCAGACATATAAGGATCGAGATCTTTGCACTCGCCGTTCTCTAACCACCCCGGAAACCACCTGGCGTGAGGACATAATAATAATAATAATAATGAGAGAAGCTGGTGCTCCAACACATTGTTATAACTTAACTCTCAGTATTCATTCACCAGTAATGCGATTGCAAAGTTTAATATTTAGTTTAAAATACCTACTGTATTTACATTACATAACTTATTTACTTAACCGAACTTGAAGCATAATATATTTATTTATTTATTTATCTTTTGGAAACAAAGAATAACAATATACATACTGTTTGAAAGCTATGCCCGGCTGCCAGAATCACTTGTTTTGTAACGTAAAAATTTCCTTGCAAACGCAAATGATTATTACGATTGACAGTGTCCACTGTTTCCACCTTGTACATTAGTGGTCTGAAGAAACATACTCCGCCTGGAACGTCCATTTTAGCTCCCTAGCTTTGCATACACGCGAGTAATTAGGTCATCAATTGAAGTTCTGCGAATTCGTACGGTATGCGACGAGCGTATGTCCCATGTCAGTACTGTATGTCTATACTCTATGGTTATGTGATAATAATAATGTCACCAACTAACAATGAGATTTGTTCCCTATGTTGTTATGTTGAGCTACTTTCTTTTTACTCAACATTGTTGAGGTATAATACTGGTTAATTAATGTAGAATATAGCTTGATTGTTATAAAATAAAAATAACAGGGAACAAAAAAAATAATTAAGGAGGTCAGGTCTGTAAGGATAACTTGGTATGCCTATATAATAATAATAATAATGATAAAATACATTTATAGTAAACTAAAATTTACTATTAAAAGTCAATTCTTTCTTAACCTTTAATTTTAGTAACACAAAATACTGAAACACATCCACGTCTGAATAGTTATTTAGTTTAAAATTTGTTGCATTTTCCTCTTATTAACGACATTAACATGTCCTTTGCGAAGCAGCGATTTACTGTGGAACCGAACAGACGAGCGAGGTGAGTATAAGTAGACATTTGCAACGCCGGGGGAGTCGCCAATGCGTGAAGTGGAGTGAAGTAGAGTGGAGAGCCCTTTTTGCGCCTTTTCTGAAGCCCTTTTTATCGTGCCGCTATATGAACGCCTCGGCCCGAAGGTCGTTCAACTGCATATAATTTGACTAATGCTAAAGTGTACGGAAATGAGTGGTAAAAACACCTTTTTAATATGTAAAAGGCCAGGTAAACAGGCAAACAGGCCACCTGATGGTAAGTGGTCACCGTCCCACAGGGTAACCAATGCGTTGCACGCCTTAAGGGCACTTTGGCAAGGCCTATGTCTAACGCTGAACTGATACAGTCCGATGATGATGATGATGATGTTAAAGATGCCAGTACACTCTCCTCTTCTTCACTTATAAGGCGTAAGAGTAGTACTGCAGCTGTATCCATCTTCACCGCGAAGTAATTATTTTTAAAACTGTTTGCATTATCTCAATTCAAATGACGTTGCAAACACACGTGCGATTCTTTTATATATGTATTATGGACATTCGTTTTCGCAGTGCGCGAAGATTTCTTCATCAACTAGTTCGGTGACATTACTCGTGTCATATACCTAAGCATCGTGACATTAATATAAAGGTATAATTTCTTAATAAAAAGTAATATAAATAAATTT
>DWEE01001979.1:0-12236 GCA_018245755.1 Parelbella macleannani
CACAAAACAATGCAAGTTGGGCTCATAACTTATTTGTATTACATTATTAGTCACAATTTTTTCTTAAATCCCTTACTGAGCGGATAGCGCGTAGTGTTCGATATGAATGAATTTAAATTGCATATGATCTATGAAAAGTTATTTACAATTCCTTGTTAATTTAGTAAATAATTAAAAAGTTTGGGAAACTAGGACCTCAAACTCAGACAAGACACATTTGCATATAGTGTTCAAATAAAGCCGACCTGTTACAAAAACGTGAACCTATGACCAACATCATATAGAAGGTCCATCCTATCGGAAGTTCATAAGCTGCCTGCTGCAATGAGGCAATGACCATTGGAACAGGCTGAATTTAAAAATGTAACAACTGGCTGTAATTCCACTAAATCCTACAAAAAATTAAAAGAAAATTAATAACATCAACATGTTACTCTTTGTGCTACCGGTGCAAACCAGTATACCTAAGACTTACTTGAAACAAAGTATTGATGTTATTTTTATCCGTGACTATCACTCCGTCTAAGTCGAAACCAAAGATAAAGTATCATAGGCAAGTACAAAACAAACAAACATAAGATATTAAATAAAAAATACGAGAACGGATGTGTGTTTTGTTGTTCGATGTTTGCGTGGGACTAATTAATGAGGGCTGGTAGGGCACAAGTTGTGTTCAGATCTGGATTTCCAGGAACCAAGATGAAACGATATTCAAACGGATGTGATCGTAAACAAACACTTTTCGTATGATATGTTCGTATCCGTTTGGTATTTTGCAATTTGTTTTGTGACATCGCTAATTAATTTTTCGAATTTAGAATTTAAAATTTTAAAAGCTAGATGTATTTTAAATTATAGAATAACGGTTAAATAGCGCGTCTAGTTGCTATGAGACTTTATATTATCATAAATATATTTCTCATAGTAATACACTCCTTAGAACTTTATTATTTAACTTTGACTTTATGATCGTATCTCATAATGAATCATCGGGAATTTTTACGGTTAGGTACCTACTGATATTATGATTTATAACATGGTTTCAGTAACTTTGAATATTAACATTTTATAGCTGCGGTAAACGGAACGAAGAAGCTGAAGAAAAAAGCCTCTTGGAAGTCAGTTGGATAAAGTGCTACCTAATAGTTTTTCTTTACTATGTCTTCAAAGCTTAAAGTTGCTTAACGCAGAAATATCTTGTTTTCAGTTTCTTTTTTAGATCTGCCAAAATTAGCTCACGTTGGTACTGTAAGTATGTACCACGCTTATTATACAAACAGTAGACCCAGAGGAAAACTAAATTTATTTGTACAAACAGAAATGAAACAGTCATCCGTTTTTGTTATAACACCTAACCGTAACTCAAAATAATTGCCAAAATATGTAAATACATAACTTCTCGATATTTTTAACATTATATTATGTTTTTGTAACACCTAAATAAAACAGTCTTAGTTGCGCGCCACATGAAATCTTAATTTAAAAAACTCCCATAAACATCAGCATATCTATGTATTTAGCACTAGCAAGTCAACGAATGATTACTTGGAATTGAAAATTTTGGAATTTTGTATGTATGTAATAAATAAAACCTTTTATTAATGATAATGTGACTTATGGCGATGGTTAGAGGCCTGTGTGCGGCACTCAATCAGTGAAGTCAGGAGTCAGTCAGTCATAATAAGGGTGTTAGTTACCCAACGCCGAGCGATGCAGGATTAATGGGAGATATTCGTCCATTCATTTCGGTGAGAGCCTACAAAGTAGGCTCTAAAATAATTCAGTTTACTAGTATTGTAACGGTGCAGTAGTTTCATCCTAGTAATTCATTCTGCAAACGTTAAGTTGGTACAGACCAGGTTTGACAAATAATCGTGACAATGTATAAGTTTACATAATTTAATATAATTTACGTTTATAATATCTTTATTAATTTACATTACGTTTATAATTAACATGAAATTAATCCTTGATGTTAATATTCATCATCATCACCAACCTACTCCCGTCCACTGCTGGACTGCCTCTCCAATGGCACGCCACTGAGCTTGATCTTCGGCACTTCGAATTGAAATAAGAAAATTGATATTGAATATGTTTTAAGAATTTGAAACATATTGAATTGAAATAAACGAAACATATTTACACAGAATTAATTACCAGAACAGCCATTCTGAAAAGACAATACCTATTTGTTTTATTTTTCCTAACTAGAATATCTCGCAGACAAACAGTGGAATTATATCTACTAGCAATAAATGGACTTTTATTGATATTTAGAACAGTCGAAGAGAATATAAAAACTTCAATTGCATTAAGATGCAATGCCTCCAAAATGACACAGAAATAAAATATCGACAATAATAGAACCTATTACAACAAGTATACACCCAAAAGAATCTACAACTGCAAGACGTCAAACACAGTAATTCGCATGTAACTGTTAGATATAACCGTAATTCTTAATGAGTTTACAAATATTTTTTTATCATATAAACGTTCTGATATATCAAGCGAATTATAAAATTAAATATATACAATACAATATAATTATTCTTTATTGTACACCAAACACAGTAAAATGACAAAAATACAAATTTGTAGAAACGAAAAATATAAACAAAATTAGGATTTAATAATAGAACTAAGCAGATACGGAGTCAGAGGTGTACGATTAAAATATGTTTAATAATAGAATAACAAATTTTCACAATAATATAACAACAATGTTGTTAATAATAACATCAGACACGATGAAATTAAAAGATCATCCAGCCAGTAGCGTTCTAATATACAAGTTACCAAACTTAAAATAAATAAAACATTTTTATTAAAATCAACAGAAATATAAAAATAATGCTCCAATTACAGTCTTCCTCTTAAGAGTGTCTGACACAAAGCAATTAGTGTGACGAGTCTCGGAACAAAATGGAAAAATGAAATGGACTTGAAATATTTGTATTGAGTACACAAAGAAAATATAAATTAACCCTTATAAAGTAGCCGGTTCGATACAATAAATGAAGAAATTTTTTTTGTACATTAAATAAAAGCATATTACTTAAATTGGAATGTTTTCATTCTATGAAATATTTTTCATTATCTAAGTACTTGGAATCTAATGTGGTTTATAAGGTTCCTTTTATTTCAATAAATCCTTTAATTTTAATTTTATAGATTTGGCTCATATATAGGTATATTTCAAAATTTTTTACTACGTTAAAAATATTATAATACCTAGAGAAAGCGCCAATACGATTTCCATGTAAAAGTCCGTGACCAGGGTCTGGCGACCTTTTTAGTATACATTAGAGAGAGACCTTCCATCTTTTTGCCTCTTAAACTACTTACATTCCGATATTTTTGCTTTTACCTAACACCGATATACCTAATATAAAAATGTATATAAAAATAGCAATTTCTTTAAGATTGGCGTAATAATGTATATGATAATTATGATGATGAAGGTTCGCTTGAACGGTAATCCACATTAACATTTTGTGATCCTCCAATCAACCGCTTTCATGTCATTTGTCCGTATCTACTTAAAATCGATACTCAATGGTCCTTACACACCGCTTTGGTACTTATAGCATACACTGTAGCAATACATCGATAATTTTTCAGGTACAGCCTTATACACTACAATAAAACCATCCGACAACAACAACTTAAGAAAAATGTTCGTGGGTATGTGTTATTACGTGTATTTAAACGTTATCCAGCCAACCTTAGTGAACTGGGGACGCGCTTAATGAATCGTAACACGCAATCCCGTAGTTATACCTACAAGAACTTTAGATTCTTGGAAAGGAATCCCTACTGCTATGAACTTCGACACAGTCTGTATCAAAGAAATAATTATTATATAAGAAGTATTATCATGTCCAATATATGGAGTACAGTCTACTAATTAAAACGAAAAAGGGATCCACGAAGGGATAGGCAGAGGAGTAGGTATCTTACACTCCCACGTTTTATAAGTTACGTTTATTTCCCATGGAATAGGTGGTGAGCCTATTGCCATACATAGGGCACATATCCAAACTCCGACTAATAATTATATGCCAGTTTTATAATTAACATTAGTAGTTTCTGTAGCACAATATTACTCTAAATAATATGGTTTTCCAGAATATTCTCTATGGCAAGTAAAGTCTATCAACCCGCACTCGGCCTTTATAGCAGACTATGGCCTTCCCTTTTATTCTGAGAGCAGACCTGATCCCCTAGTAGAACGTACAAAAACTAGCTGATGTTAAAAATGGAATACGCTTGGATATTCTACGCTATCACTATTGTGAGATTTCTAATTATACTGTCTACATACATACATCACTAAATAAAATAGTATTTAAGTGCCATTATACGTGTATTTCCAAGGCACTCACTACTAACTGTGCCCAAATAGGTACTTAAAATAATTCGAATAAATACATAGATACCTATACCTAAAAAATTTACTTCATTTGTGTATCATATATATTTCACTCAGTAATTTAGATTAATAGATATTAGTCACAACGGTGTACAGACAATTCCAAATTTATAGAAAAATAAACTTATCGATAATCGTAGTTGCATCACTAATCCTTAAAGAGCGAGGTCATTTCTATAAGAATTTTCAAGTTAATCTATGATTATGACTATTACACACCCATACGCATGCAATTCTACTAATTAAAATAATAAAGATGAAGTGGAAGATTGTTCTGTTTCAATTAATCAACTCATTCTGGATTATATAGCACAATGATATTAATTTTATAATTGACAATGTCATAAAGTCAAATCGCCTATACAATGTAATACAAAATGACTAATATGTAACAGCAAAATTTTGATTTAAAAATCGTTCAATAAATATCAAAAATTATAAGTAACAAAGCATCATAAATTAAATATTTTGTAATTAAGATAATTTAACTGCATGAAATAAGCGGTACCGAGTAGGTATGTCTAATAAAAGGTGATTCACGTGAATGCTAATAGACTGTATGTTATATGTACCTATACCTAAAATAAATGAATTGAAGGAAACTCTCGGTGACAATGGATGTGACATGTGTGTGATGTCAAACAGTCAAAAAGAAATTGAATTCAAGTCGGAATTCAGCATGACTATATTATTCTCTTCCTTACTTTAATTTTTTAAATAAATTACGCGTGTAATGTCGTTGTTTGACACGGCAGTATTCAATTCTACCCTTTACGAAGCTCTGTATCTTCAGATCGGGGATACTTTAGGCTTCGCTAGGGATTTTTTGGGCTCGTGCGTGTCATCCTTATCGATATCAAGTTTGCCGGAATCTCTTGTAAACTATAGTGATTTTACTATCTATGACGATTTAGCCGAAATTTTCTACTTCAATGAGTTCCAGTGCCTTTTGTTGAAAACGTTTTCGTTAATATTGGTGTTTACTTTGCTATTGATTATTGTGTCCTGGCGTGTTTACGGTGATCGTATCTCTGAACGGTTTATGAAACCTGGTGAGTGTGTCTTTATATTGTTATTCGGTCATGGATTCAGAAGTATTAGGATTCTAATCTCAATATAATTTTTTATAGAAAATGTAATGAAGTTAGTTGTATAAATATTTTGTAATCTAGTTTGTTACTAGAATATCACATAGCTCGATGAAATAACGCAATACTTAACACAATAGAGATTATCGTATTTCAGTATTCTTGTGGTATTATTTGAAAAGTACCTAAACAAGTTATAAATAACAAATATATGCAACAATTAGTTTTTTATGTATTCAAGATAATTTAGGGAGTGTATTATTTCAGCTACTTCAGCTACAATAGAACAACTGAAAGAGAGTGTCTCTAAATTAAAACTCCCAAAAGAACACACACCAAGAGTTTAAAAAGATAAAATGGCTGATAAAATTAAGAAATTCTTCCAGAGAAAAAAAGTAGATGCCAAGTTCAAGTTAGCGGGACCTGGGCATAAGCTGAGTGAATCTACCATTAGTAGTCAAAGTGCAACCTCTTCTAAAAAAGAAGTTCCAGTATATAAAAGGTCTGGACTGTCAGAAGAAAGTAAGGTAGCAGCTGAAGCAGCACTGTCCAGGTTACAGCAGAGAAGAGACAATCCAGTGTTCAATACCTCACTGGCCGCTATTCAGGTAGTGAAGATGAATTATGATTAATTCACATTAATCTTATGTCTGATTTAAGAAATGTACACTTTTTGTTTGTGAAATTTCACAAAAACCTGAAAACATGGACAATTAAATATAGTTATAACATATTAAGGGACATGTTAGATGTTGTATAAAAATTATAACTAAAGCTATAAAACAAATATAAATTTTTGCCCCATTCGTTGAATGGCTGCAAGTGTGACTGCCAATCAAGAGGTTTTGGGTTCAAATCCCAGGTTGCATACTATTGAATTTTTCTAATTTAGAAATTCTAGTAGTGACTGTGTATTTCTAGTAGTCTGGATCTGTGCCCGGTGTCTGGCAATAGCCTCACCACCCATTCAATAATGTGTAATAAAAATATTTCAGGCTCAAGTAAAGAAAGAGTTGGAAAATGAAAAGTCATCCAACTCAAAATCAAACACTGAACAAAAAGAAAAGGCTGAAGCTGTTGCCGATCTGCCCAAGAATTTTGCTGCATCTGGCGTGTTCTTCAAGTATATTTCTCCATAGCTAGCTAAATTCAACCAATTAATTTATGTGGGATGTTCAATATACATGTTAAAGATACATATATGTATTCCATTCAAACTTTACTTGTTTTAAGTGTCGGACAACAATGTTGGCATCACAGTAATTATTGATCAACATAATTATTTTTCATTATAAATTATAACAAAACATACTACTATAATGATTCTTATGAAATATCCTAATTTAGTTCTCAAGATTTACATCACCTGTTGTAATTATGACATTGGGTTTTTTAAACATTTATAATATCAGGTAGTATTGAATATTGGTATCCTTAAATATCTGATAAGTTGGTTTATCTATCTTGTGTCTTGCTTTAGAGTTAAAACATAAAAATACTGTTAAGGCTGACACAATGACTTGGATTTTACTGCCCATGCATGCCCATTTCTTAAACATGCAACAATGTCAACTAAACTAACTTTCCCGCTTCACAGACAACCATTTATGAATACATAATAGTTTGTCCACTCCACTTCGAAATCAAACCATCGAAGTTCTATTACTAAAGCTGTCGTGCTTGTTTTTTTAGAATAGCCTTATATATTACAAAATATACAACAACAACAACAACTCCAGCCTATCTCAGTCCACTACTGGAAATAAGCCTCCCTCGAGGAGCGCCATCGCGCCCTGTTCTCGGCTTGTCGTACCCAGCTTCTGCCTGCAGCCTTTCGCAGATCCTCATCCCACCTAGCTAAAGGGCGTCCTACACTCTGTTTGCCCAGATGCAGTCTCAACAAACGATACTTATAAAAATATTTATTTTTCAGATGTCCATTGATAAGCAATGATATTTTACCTCGAGATGAGTGGAAAAAGAACATAAAAGCATTCCTATATGAACAGCTTGAGGAAGAGAGAGGGTTGACAGCCTGTCTCATCATACAGTCATGTAATAGTAATAGGGAAAAGGTATATATCTTTATATTGAAAGTTCTTTACAGTACATAATGTATATAGAATATAGTGTATTCTATAATTTCTACATATGTATATAAAATTTGTGTATGCACAAAAATGTCGCAACAATAATGCAAAATATTTATTATTTTCCAAATTTTTGATTTTGTGTTTTTTAGTTTGAAGTTGATTTATATAATTATGTGTTTGACAGTCGAGTCAAATAAATTTGTGATGCATAAGAAATATGAAAATATATATGGAAGCTTTTGTTCGTAAACTTGGTAATGTGATTTATAGGTTGAGGCTTGTGTGGAAACATTATGCAAGTATTTAGAGAACATAGTCACTTATCCAGAGGAGGAAAAATATCAGAAAATCCGAATGAGCAACAGGTAAGGTAAATTTTATGATTGCCCCAACATTATCTTATATGTAAAAAATTATGAATTTCTCAGTTATTCCTTGTATATGATTTTAATTTAAAATGCCTGCCTGTTTATTCCTGTTCATCCTTTTTTCATGTTCTTATTGTAATTAATGGTACATATAAAAGGTTTCAATTGATGATGAATCATCACTGTCTACGGACATATTACAGCTATATTAAATCTAAGGTGATATAATCTATACAAAAATGAGAGCATATCATTGTATTTGTTACATACAATAACTGTAAAAGCAGGTGAAAATTATTACTTAGAGAAATCACATGACTAATTGGTATGTAGGTCTTCTGAGTTTAATTCTCACCCATGATAACTGTTTGTATGATGAACTTATGTTTTAATTTTGTTATATTTTGTTTAAAAACATAATATACAATTTTTCAGTTATTTGGTTACTTAGAATAGATAGTCTATCTAAATCGACATAAGATGATCATGTGTGAGTTTAACTCAAGATATTTATATTATTTTAAGTAATTGAGTAGATGGTGAACATCAAGCATAGCTCTGTTCTTTTCCTTGTGTGACAATGTAACATCATTGATTATTGAAACAAGGCTAGTACTAAATCTTTACATTTCTATGCACTCCTAAACTTTTGATTCGAACAAATTGCCAGTGTTATGCCGACAATAGAATGCAAAAATTTTTCTTTGTTTTTCTTATTAAAAACTTGTTTCTCTATTTTTCAGAGTTTTCTGTGATCGTGTCCAACCTCTAGAGGGGGCGCTGGAATTGCTGATAGCTGCTGGCTTCACACAGAAAAATATAGCTAATCCAGATGGCGTTGAAGAAAAGTACTTGGTATTTGACAAGAACAATGTGTCTTCTATAGAGAGTTTAACAGTGAGTTTCAAGTGTTGTTTAGAGAATAATTGACTGTATACATTACATATATGTGTGTTAGATTGGAAGCAATTGCAACTTGCTTGATAAATAAAATGATAAAGGTTGTGTCATTGTGCAATATTTAATAATACATGTAGTAAGTAGCATTTCAGAGGTTGTATAGCTTTTTTTTCAATTGCGAGTCCAGTTGCAATACTACCATATCCATTTGTTAGTGGGTCTTTGAGGCTGTTTTGAAAATATTTTGAAAATTCCATAGTGTTCAATGCATGGATATTTTGTCATTTCCAGACCCTGATTGATGCCCTACGTTCAGCGGAACCAATACATCTTGAGTTGGATAGAAATCTGCAGGTGCTGTTGCCATCACAGGCTGCCATGAAGGTACAGCTGCCACCTTCCTTCTACGCTCTGTCACCTGAGGAGTTGAAGCGGGAACAACAGATTAGGTAGATGATTTTGTTAATATATTATGTTATAATAATAAATGAAAAAAGTACCTTACTTAGTCTTAAGGATAGTCCTTAGACTATCCTTACAGTTTATTTCTTATATATTGCTATTACCATGGCCTCCAGAACAAGAAAATCTTGATGTAAAATTGTTCCTAAATGTTGCCAGGTCTTGCTCAGGTTAACATTCTTTTGTCATAATATCTGAACTGTTTTCAATGAAAACATAACATTTGATATTAATATTTTAGACAAGAAGCCATTGAAAGAAGTCAAATGCTTCGCACTAAAGCGATGAGAGAGAAGGACGAGATGAGAGAAATGCGTAAATATAAATTCGCAATCATCAGAATACGGTTTCCAGATGGAATTTTGTTGCAGGTGAGGTTTATCAAGCACATTTTATAATATTGTTTTTCATTATATGTATTTGTTTTAGACACTTGGTTTACTGAATACTATCTACCTCCAAATATACTTTGTGTTTAAATATAATGAATATATTTTTATGTATGAATATTGGCAGCGCAAGGGTTTTTTTTGAACCCTGAACTTTTTGTACTATTTTTTTTTTATTTTTTCAGGGTACTTTTTCAGTATATGAACGCTACAGTGACGTCCATGATTTTGTTCAAGAGAACCTCGAGCACAGTGGCCTTCCCTTTGTCCTTAACACGCCCACAGGTCACAAGTTGATCTTAGACGAAGACGCAAATAAAACCCTTATCGACCTTAGATTAGTACCTGCAACGGTGCTTACTTTCGCTTGGGACAGTTCGGTAGTAGACGAAATTAACAGTAGCCCAAACAAAGATATGTACTTGAAGCCAGAGGTTATGGTTTTGGTGCAAGAAATTTAACTATCACTCTCCGAAACTTTATGTAGCAAGCTGATAATGTATGTAATTATAGTACTAATTAACGGCATTTCATTTGGGCAGTTGAGTGATGAGTAATCGCAAAAGAAGGGAAATTACAGAACTAATCGGTTTTGTGAATTTTCGGGTTCCTATTTCGGTTCGATTTCTATATATTAGTTATTGTTCCGAGTCGATTTGCGATTGTGAATGTATAAGCATAATATTGCACTTTTTAAATTCAGTGGTGACATTAAATGCCGATGTTTCTGCAGGTGCACGCTTTTAACTGAATATTTTATACTTATGTAAACACTCCATATAATATGATTTAACATGTACCATAGGAACAATTATTTTAAACATTTTTCTTATAACGTATGTTCCTTCAGAAACGAAAAATTCTGTTAATGCATACATTGCTTTGACAACCTTAATTGTATCTATTACCCACATAAAAACAGTGGTTTTAGTATACATGAAAATTCTTTGTTTATGAATAAAAAAGTAAGTATATTGATAGAAAAACCAAAACTGGCTGTAACATTAAAAATATTCCAAATGCAAACCTTTGAAAGCTTAAATGTTCATATTACCATACCATCTGACATAGGTGATCATATCTAGCGCATCCTATTTTCTTAAGAGATGAAAACAACACTATTAAAAAAGGTTTTATATTACATTGCATATTAATATAAAAAGGTTTTATATTACACATGTAAACAGTTAAGATCAACAAAATGTGAGTTTTCTTGTTTGAGTTTGTATTGTCTCACGACTAAATTATTAATTGTTTCTTCAATACTCTGTATTGGATTTTCCTTGAAGTGTTCACAATAAATTATTAACACAAATTACTTTAATAATATTTAAATTAATACTCATAGCCTAACAGTGCTATAAATTGGAATTGCTAGGGTTGTACCATTAAATAAAATACCCTTTTTGTTAAGGTTAATTGGGAAATAAATCAACAAAGCCATAGAAATTTTTTATATAATATATGTATATTATTTATTGACAGTTTTTTTAATACGACATACTTAAAGTTTCTTTTATACAGCCCAATAAAGTTAAGACGATGATAACTATATAATACTTACTGTTAGACTACTATTTTAATCGTTTAAAAAAGTATAAACCATCGCCATCGAATGTAGTCATTGGAAACTAAGGCGGAGTATATAAAATGATACCCAGCACGATATTCAAGGAAGAACAAGTTTGTAACCTCCATATTTGTATATATGCCATTAGGTAAAATGAAATTGTTTTGTAAGGTGAGATAAGGTTTTCGACTTAAATATTCCAATCTGTTCCATCCGACATATACTTGTCAATGTAATTTCTACTTTATTTGAATCTTTAAGATGACTATAAACTATTTTCATTTTATCTTGTTCCTCTTTCAAACACTCTCATAATTTTTAAACACTTTCCTCAATGCAATTGTTAAATGTTACTTTAATGTAAAATTTGTTCATTCTCACACTTCTAGAATTTTTATTTATTTGTTATATGTATAATTTAACCAACATTTTAACATTCTAAAACTAGCCATTTATATATAGATATATATTATAACCTATTAGTTAAGTAAGCAGTTTAGTAGGAACATTTTGCGTGCTTATTGAAATATGAAATGCAACAAATACTGTCAAGATAGGCTCTTCAATGTGTTTAGCTGTGTATGTAATATTTCATAGCATAAAACACTATCAATCTGCAAATATTTGAACTGCATATATAGCCAGTGGTACGGGAAAGTTATTCAAATTGAACCCAAATTTGGGTTGTCTTGAATTACTGACTGGTACGGTTCATAGAACATATCTATGCAAGGATTCATATAGAAACATCATATAGTGAATTAATTGGTTATTTACGTTATAAAAACATGATCAAGCTTTCAAATTAGAAAAAATTGGATTTGACCAATGAAGACATGGATGTTACAATGTTAGCCATTGTTTTGGGTTATAGGTTTGATTCCTGTTGTTGCTCATATGTATAACAGATACTTATTATTATGATGAG
>DWEE01001980.1:0-12235 GCA_018245755.1 Parelbella macleannani
AGTTCACTTGCAAACGGTGAAGGAAAACATCATGAGGAAACTTGCACACCTTAGAATTTACAAAAAAAAATCTAAGGTGTCTGAACTCTGAAGTCTGCCAACCCGCACTTGTCCAGCGTGGTAGACTATGGAATGGAGTGGACTATGGACTATGGAATGGAATGGAATGAGAAATGGGTCGATCAAAAAAATGTTAGTCATAAGAAATATATGCTGATATAAGTCAATATAATACTGATAACGTCATAAAAAATATATGACTAACTTATACGAGTACATACACATAAAACATATCATTACGTCTGCATATTTCAGAAAGATGCGCAAAGAAGCAGCACTTCTCTGTCAACCATAATGCTTATAGCAACCTAACAAAAATTACAATATTGTTGTTACTGGCGATATTTCAACTTGAATATAGAGGAAAGGAGACCCATATTATAACTGGAATGGCAAAAGGATCAAAAATATTTATTATTTACTATTATAGAGGAAAGATTACACCTGACAGCGTCCTTATTGACGTGCAGCTTGGAGTCCTCGAAGTCGGCCAGCACGGCTTGCAGCGGGCAGCAGTTGAGCTTGGCGTGCAGCCACTCGTAGTTGAACAGCACCTCGGCGTACAGGTCCGTGAACCGCTTCGAGCGCACCAGGTGGAACGGCAGCTCGCCGAACTGGCGAAACACTTGACTTGTACAATTGGGTGATGGCTAATTTTATGTGTGACCTTTGTGCCTAATTGAAGAGTATTTCTTTATCATTTAATGTAGCTAACAAGTTCGTGTTCTTGAGGACGGACTTTTGCCTGACGGAATTTTTATCCGATGTCCGATGAAATTTAATAGCGAATTGGTTAAGACGGTAGTTGTGGTACTTTCAGATACCGTCATATCCACGATTAACTTTCTATACAGATTAAATGCTTAGGATTGTGAAATAGATCTTTTTAAAACAAGCTATTCTTGTAACGACGCTTTAAATTTTAGTTCGGTCATTTTTAAATAATGCACTCAAAAAAATAATGAAAGAGTTAAACATACTAGTATAGGTAGGATTTCCATCAAATATGTTCTCAAATCTACTACAGTCCTACCTCATAATTCTGTCATTAGGTAAATGTAATATGGGCACTGAAAACCTCTCTGTTTTTGTATAGCTTTACAACTCACTTTTCTCAAATTATATCTCTTCGTAGACCCATCAGCAGATGTGAAGACTAACGGCTGCAAGGGGACTTTCCGATCAGCAACACCTTCTTTATCAGCCAGATTGAACCGATGCCGTTGGATCTCGGTATATTTGAATGGCTTGGGAATACCGCCACCCCAAATACCTAAAAAGTAGGTCCATTAATTTAAGAGACTACTTCAACAAATAGTTAGACCTATAAAATAAAAAAGGCAGATGGTAGCGACTGGACGAGATCTGCGGAGGAAGTGTTGTGATACATCCCGTGAAAGGTCTTCGTCTAGCAGTGGAACAATTTAGGTTGGTGTGATGATGATAATGAGGATGATTCTTTCAAGCAGGATAGACGTTAGCAAAGGAGTGGTTTTTCGTTTATGAAATCAAATGTGATTCTTACGCACCAATGTCTTAAACCATGAATAGAAATAAATTCGGTTGATACCGCTTTAATAATAATAATACATATTAAAGAAGGCAAAATTGATATATGCAAAATTAATACAATTAGGTAATGGAGAGTAATCTAAAAACGTTCTAGTAGAAAATTCGCCAGATGATACACAAAGAGATAAATTCACCGAGATAGTAGTCAGCAATCATGGAGTGGAAGTACATGGCCATGTTCATGTTCTTGAAGTAGCGCTCGCGGGCCGTGTCCCGGAACTGCCGATGGTACCAGTTCATCACGGACACGCCATCAGCTTCGCGCTCTGACAGATAGTTGGGTAGATCGTTGCGTATCCTGGAAACGTTCAAATTGTCTTTACTTATCGTAACATTATCACGCCTATAATCCTCAAAGGAGTATGCAGAGGAGTGTAGTACACACCCACATTTCACCAGTCCCATGAAATAGGTGGTGAGCTTATTGCCATATATCGCGCACAATTCGAGACTCCGAATCACTACTAGAAATTCTAAATTAGCCAAATCTGAAAGCACCTGACCCGTGATTTGAACCCAAAACTTCCCGATCGGCAGTCGCGCTTGCAACCACTAGATTAACGAGCCAGTCAAGTCTATACTTACCGCTTTTAAATTATAGGACTTTTTTGGTTTCCCGAGAATTCTCATTTAAGTGATTATGTAAGTCGGTGTCTCTATTTGATGCTTTACAATTCCTATATGTACTAATTCATTACCGAGAAGTTGATAAGTTACATTGCAACAAGTAAAATAAATGGAGCTACCACTTAAAATAATAACCTTTTTATAGAAGCTGACTTGCCAGTTTAAACACCAACTGCCAAATGGTAAGATGGTTTCCAAAAATGATGTTTGTTTTCCTTTTATTTTTTAATAAAGACCTAAAAACCTTTGCACTTCTGCCTTGAATGAGAATATTTCTTCAACATACCTAGTCCACAATAAAGGAGGTATCCTTCTTACGGGTGGCAAATGGTACTGATACACGTCATCCAGAACTCGATCGTCCAATGAAATCAAATCTTCCAATTCAGTTTCAGACAGACCACTTCTCGCTGCCGTAATGTAGGCTAGAGCGTGAAACACAAGCAGACGGCCGTGCTGAAACAGACAAAACAAAAATATTTTATGTATATTTGAAACACTTTCAGTTTTCACCTTATTATAATTTCATTTGAAGCACTGATAGTCCATTAATTTGGGGTCTGAATCCTGGTTCTTATCACTTACTTTAAGAAATTTCATAAGTTTTTAAAATATCACGAGTCTTATAACGGCGAAGAAAGCTTCACGAGGGATCTGTAGTAACCTTAAAGTTCACATAATTTTTTCTAAAGAGTATCATGTTTGTCGATCTGCATGGCCAGCAACGTACATTATAGTATCGACTGAACTTATATTCAAAAGACATGACAGTGTATATTAATCTTAACCTACTGGAAAGAATTGTTCATATATTTCATTTCAGGAACTAACCTGTTTTTCTATTCTCTCGAAGAGCATCATTATTGAATCCATAACTGTCGAAGCGAGGTGAGTATCTTGTGGTTTTGTGTAACTTCTCCATCGGCACACCTAAGATAGAATATATGGTACACCACAAATATGTATAAAGACCATATCTAGGAATATTTTCGAAAAAGAACTTTTGACTAGAGGAAAGCCTAGAAGATGGTGGAGGACAGGAAGATAGGAAAAATAAAATCTGGTTTATTAACAGTTACCTCAGCAAATACCAATTTCACGAAAATTGGCAACGAACATTGACCAATTGCGTTGGACACTAATCTCCACTGGTAGTTCGATAAGTCCCGAGCCGCAGATGCCATCCATAGTCTGAAATATTTACAGATTATTTTCAGGTAAGGTATTTACTGTAGTATCTAATGATTATTTCAGTATGATAAACATTTTTTTATCTTCACGCCCGTATTTCTCGAATTAGTAGGCAGAGAAGCGTAGTACAAACCCAAGATAAACCTGTTAAATTCTACGTCGCTTCATGGAATAGAAGATAAACTTATTGCCATAAAGCGGACACTAATTCAGACTCCTGGCCACTACTAGAAATTTAAAGGTAGAAAAATCCGATTGTATTCGACCCGGGAAGCGAACCCAGGACCACGCGATCAGTCGACGTGCTTGCAACCACTCGTCTAACAAAGCAAATAGGGAAAATACATCATAATGAAATTATTACAGATTATATCATAACATCATTCATTCAATTATCAATGCATTTTAACCTTTAGCTATTCGCAAAAACATTTTTATATCGAATACGCACTTTAAGACTTGCATTGCCAAGTCCTCTCCCAGGGCTTTCACTTCTAGAAAATTCTCTTCCGAATCTATCATTCTTCGGAGTACATCGTATTCTTTAGAAACTTCTGGATTTGCTTCTTCACAAGCACATGTTACAATGATCTGAAAATAAATATGGCTCTAGAATTTTATTACATTTTACAAACATTGTCGTTTCAGAAATTATCCTATACAATATCGGATTCCAAGCACCGACTCTGACTGACCTTGCAGTGCGGCGGTAACCTAGTTGGTAACCAAGACACCTTGTTATTCTCTGTACCTATCCCAGTCAGTTGGTCTACAGAATCCAGGAAAAGTAACAACGGTTGCTGCTGACTGGCCAATGTGAGTAGTTGCTTGAAATGGGCTGTGAGAGGAACCAAATCATCCGGAATACCCTCAAATGGTAGGGCGAAGTTATAGGAAATCTGTAAAATATGGATTTATGTTTTTATTTC
Organism: Parelbella macleannani; assembly: GCA_018245755.1. Classification (NCBI taxonomy): domain Eukaryota; kingdom Metazoa; phylum Arthropoda; class Insecta; order Lepidoptera; family Hesperiidae; genus Parelbella; species Parelbella macleannani. Next base: position 4,380 of record DWEE01001980.1, read on the forward strand.
ATTGACAATTGATATACCTGCTTTTTATTATCTCACCACCAAATCACCATAGCCACGCTCGTTTTATACAGTGAAGAATTTGTCGTAACAGATAAGTAGGAAAAAACAGAGCTTTTGTTGTTTGTGCTTTTGTAAGTTGAACAACCCACGTTCTAGATCGTGCAGAAAAAACAGAAGTCAGAACTGAAACAATATACAAACCTGCTGGCAAATAGATATAAGGGTAGGAGTAAGAGCACTAGAGTCGGGAGTAGTCCCAAGAAACCGTATGATATTAGTGGGACGGACTTCAGCGAACCAGGTGTCCAAAGATGTAGCTGAACTCTTGGCTAGAAGGCTAGTCTTACCACAACCACCTGGAATTATCGTATAGAAATTTTAAAGATTATAATGTTCATTCATGTAATGTATGTATGTAGTTAGTACATAACAAAACTGCAGTCCGGCTTATGATCAGATATACATTCCTATAGGTTACAGTGATCAAAGACAAATAAGTTTGTTTTCATCTGATCGGTAGTTATTCGTAACTTACCGTCAGCGTCATGGTCTTTTATTTCGAAATTATCCCAGCTCCCATTACTACCACCAACAACAAAACGTTTAAATCCTCACCTTCACCGTACAACACAAGTGGTTTATCTGAATTATTCTTCATGTAATTTTCTATGAAATTCAGATCATCTTCTCTCCCGTGGAAAACTTTGACGGAATTGTTACAAGCATGAAGATGTTGGAGAATTTCTGTCACTATTTGTCCTTGAGCGCTACTATCTTCTTTGCGCATAGCCCTGGAAAAAAAACAAAACATTACCTTTATTTTCTACAAAATCTTTGAACGGTATTGGCTTTTGATACTTTAGGTATCTAAGTTTAGTAACGGCTTGAGTACTTTAAGTAAGTAATTTAGTAACGTTTTCTAGTGCTTCTTATCAAATGACCTATTCTTGTAACGGTTATCAAAATACGGGCAAAAATGTAGTCAACAACTTACGCTGTGTTAGTTATATTAATAACATATATTAATATGTAGTAAGTAGGCACGGGAACATAATTAAATATTCAGCAAAGCTATAGATTGGCTAAGATATGGCATCAATTTTATATATCAAATACCAAGCCCCATAACGGTGTGCCACATAGAAAATTCCAAACTGACCTGTCGACCAGTTTTATGATGTTCTTGTAGAAGTGAGATATGAAATGATTTAGGTATTCGCCGTGAGTTTCATTATCAAGACCGTCACGTCCGATCCATTCTACGGTATACCTGAAAATGAAAATAGTATTAACATTTTATTATTAAAACATTGCCTGTGTATGTGACTGAAATTATCTCTATATTGCGAGAGTCCCAGAATTTGAATATTTCTGGAAATTTGTATGACTGGGACGTGTCATCAGGCGACAAATACAGCGGTAGAACTTGAGTTATATGTATGAAAACATCGTACTTTACTTGCTAAAGTATTTTTTTATTTAATTATGATTTAATTGTTTATTCTGAATGTATCTGGGAGATAAAAAAATATTCTCTATATATCTATAGACTGCCTCGTTGGTCAAGTAGTTGCAAGCACAACTGTCAATCGGGAGTTCCTCGGTTCAAATCCCGGATTGAGCACTATTTCATTTTTCTAATTTAGAATTTCTAATAGTGATTCGGAGTCTGGATCTGTGCTCGATGGATGGCAATAGGCTCACCACCTATTCTGCCTACCCCTTCGGGAACTACAGGCGTGATGTTACGTAACTGTTACGATGTTACGTAAAAAAATATCCCCACTAATAACCATAATTAGCCTGCTAGGTCCATTGCTCAACATAGGCCTCCTCTAAGAGGTTTCGAGTTGGAGATCGAACTCAGTGACGAGGCCTACGTCCAGCAGTGGACTATAACAATCTAATTATGATGATAATCATGGTTTCGTCCATAATCCGCACGCTGAGCAAGTGGGTTACGAATCAAACAGCATGACTTCTAGGAACGAGTACGCTGCTGCTCGAAGTCTGCCAGGGCAATTAGGTTGTAAGGTCGATGTATGTTTCAAAAACCTCTATTAACTTTAGTATAATTTATATTTAATTTCACATTTTTGTGTTAATCATGAAGTATATAAACTTTATCTGAATCATGATCATTACCATCATCAACTTTTGATAGTCAGCCTCACTGGCCAAGTGCGAGGACTTCACTTACTTACTTTTGTATATTAGTCGTTTCAATTTTCTCTGGAAGTCTGACATCTCTCAAGTCGGCTAGCAATTTAGACGCTTCAGCATCTAAACTCCTGTTGAGAATATCGACGAAGTTGCTAGCCTTCTTAAGGTTCTGTAGATTTATATTGTTTATGTATCTAACATACGCCAAGCAGTGATTCTTGGTGTTTTTCACGTTTAAGATCCCATTAATTACTTCCCTTTCCGTTACTGCAATTAAAATGTTTAAACTAAATCATCATCAGTATTCAAATCTAATCTAGTGTTACCCTCTGAGTCATTTCTTTGTTAAAACTCATTTACCTCTTTTGAATTATCACTTTAATAACATATTTAATTAAAATTTGATGACAGAAAACTAATTATTGTAGAATATTATAGATTTGCAAATAAAATTCTTAATGGGTGATGTCTTAGAGGACTGTTTGTTTCTGTACATAGATTTCTACTGATTTGGTCAATAGTACTGCAGCCTTGTCTGGAGTCCATAATATTCCTTGACGTTGAAATATTCTCTTATGAAAAGGCTAATAAAAGTTTTAACTAATTATCCTAAGCTCACAATTCGACCAAAATCGTAAGAACGCCGCTGGTCGAAACCTGACTTTATTATTAACTAACGCACACATCCATGTAAATCTCCATTATATTTAGTAGGTACTGCTGTTAAGTTAAGTGCACAGTAATTACCAAATTACCAAGTTAAAGCTACGCAGTAGCACGATGTACTCCAACTTAATTCTCGATCGAAACAACGTGTTTATAAATGACATCAAACATAAACTCATTTCTGTTGTGGTTGAATGCAAATATTTGACAGCGTGAAAATTCAATGTTAAATGACTAGCGAGCTTGTTTAGTTCTGCATCAGAGTACTTACCGGACATAAAATAATTATGCATGGTATCCTTGTCAAATTTTCCCGCGTTATATAATTGTAAGGATGCTTTGCGGAACAGCTTTTGCATCTTGCCCAACGTGTCCCACCAGATCGCCTGGTCTTCTGCTTGAAGTTTTGGTACTCTCTGTAAGGACAAATAATTTTGAATTGAGACGAATTCCTTAAAATATAATCACAATAGAAATGATTATTCAATAAAAATTTATAATTCAAATAATCATTCATTAAAATCCTAAATAAAAATCATCGCATCACTAAACGTAACATCACGGCTGTAATCCCCGAATGGGTAGGCAGAGGGGTGTAATACACTCCCACATTGCATCAGTTACGTTTACATCCCATGGAATAGGCGGTGAACCTATTGCCATACGCCGGGTACGGATCCAGACTTCGAGTTACTAGCAGAAATTCTAAATTAGAAAAATCCAATAGCAAAGGACCCGGGATTTGAACCCGGTACCTCTCGATCGGCAGTCGCGCTTGCAACCTAAAGTAAAATAATACATACATTTTCGTAACGGTAATATAGTCAACATCAGATTATACATTTACGTTTATAATTTCTCGTTAACCGTTACTTTAAAAATGATTTAATTTTATATCATTTCCGGATGGACTCCACTCGGGTAAAAGCCTTCTCCTCCTTAAAACATAATATGCCATGCCCTATGTCAGCTCTGTTATTTATTACCCTATTTCTTTTGTTTTATATTTTCATTTTTCATGTTGCTAAAAGAGACTGAAACTGTTATGAAAGCAAAGACTAAAATAGAAAGCTTTTTTATTTAACCCTCGGGGGCTGCGTTTGTTTATGTAGAACGCCCAGCGATCATTGAGCCTCGGACAACCGTTAGTTGATAAATAAACGGGAAAACTAGCCATTAAGTAGTAACAGCGGAAACGTGTTTCAAAAATCTTCCTGTTTTAAAAAAAGTAGATATCATTTGCGTGAGTTGTATTTTTATCTTTTATTGACGATTTCCAAGAGCGAATAACTGTTCCAATATTATATAATTAACTGCTGCGAAAAACAAAGATGAATCTTCATTATTAAAATGTGAAGATCTCCTATGACTTTTATTAAAGTGTATGCCATCACCTAGCGCTGTATATACAAAGGTTTACTTCATATTTTCGGACTAAGTAAGTGATAAACATTTTAAATCTAAACATACATATGTATATTATGTTTTGTATCAGTATACTTAAAGCGTTGGCGAAAGTTGCGTTATTTTAAAAGGAATTAATAATCTACGTATACTCTGTTGAACAGAAAGAGTGTGCCAACCAGTAATTACCAGAGTAGCGTGATAAACTACAGTGTAAAACTTTTCTAAAAACGACCAGTGTTCAACAATCGAACTATAAATTCGTTGCCAAGATTAGAAACAGAAATCTGCATTAGAATTGCGCATGTTGCTAAATTATAGATAGACAGCCTTTAAGTGATAATTCAACTATACTACCTGGTTAAGTAATTTATCGAAGGATGCAAAGCTATGAACAATACAATCAAAATGAAATGAATAAAGCATGAATATTCCAACCGAATTTAGTCAACCATGACAAATTTAAAGTTAGTTAAAGTCGTCCTGATAAATTCAACAAAAGACTACATCCAAAACTTGCTAAAAGTGTTACGTACTGCACGAATTAAACGACTGTCAACCTTACTGTCTTAAAAATAAATGATATCTAACACATCTCAGTGAATGAAACATAAATTATTGTACAAACTTTGAAATTTCCATCGGTTTGGTTTATACAAATTTCAATAGAAAGTTGAAGTTCGTAACGATAACAATCTGTTGGTCTCTAACGTTTGTTTTCTTAAATAAACTTTATACAAAGATATGGAAAGGTAAAGCCACCGCAATACAGGATAAAAAATTGTCACGAAAAAACATGAATCCTTTTCACTGTTTGTCATCGGTCTCTTTTAAATCCTTTTGTTCTAAAAATATTTCTCAATACAAATCTTATTGACTTTAGTCGCTATCAGATCATGATAGAAAGTTTGCCGGTATGCAAGTCCAATTGTTTCTGGAATCACGGCAGCAACTGTTTCCTGACAAACATAGGTCACCATCTCAAAATATCTCACGATCCTATGCTTATCTCGCTGAGGGACTTAAAACGATGGAAGAGACTAATTTGCTCTTAGCAGAACAATACACCAACAACCAGATCTGATTATTATTACTAAATACGAAATACCTGCATAAGGGTCGTTCTACTAAACAAAATGTCAAATTACTACGTTATTAGTCAAACAATCAATGTTTATTGATCTTCTTAGCATAAAATATGAACAATTTAAAGATCATAATCAACGATCAGTGTTTTATATTCGGTATCAATGTCAGAATAAAAAGACGGCTTGAACAAACCTTGGCTATCGGCCAGAAAAAAGTGTGTGTACATGATTATTAAAATCTAAGCCAAGCAATGACATAAAAAGATATGCTAGAAATGGACATACACGGGCAGTATTATCTAAAAGACAGACGATATCGAATTTTATTTAGACAATGGGAAACAATGGACTTGTCCCAGCAAATTGAACTGAGGATTATAAGAAGACTGAAATTTCAATGGATAATAGGGAAAATAGAATAGTAATAGACGAAAAGTCTGCTACTATAGTACTAATTCGAAAATCATGCAATAGCTCGGTAGTAAATTTTACAGTCTCATGGATAGGGCATTTTAATTAGGAATCAGAATAGCAACAGTATGAAATATGTAACTCACCTTGTTATTAAAATTTATCAGTATAGACGATATCGGTTGCAACACAGACACCGGCGGTACAGCGTTTGAATCTTTTTTGTACCAGGTGTCCAGCAAGATGACATCCACTCCACCAGCCGCGAGCTCGTCTCTCAACATTTGGAGCTCTGACGACAGGACGTAAGTGGGGATTGGTCTAGAATTGTTGAGAAACAAGCTGTTTAGTATTTTTACGTTATACCCATTGGTTGTACAAAGCTGATAACTTTAATTGTAATAAATACTTATTAATACCAAAAGTTGCAATATTGAAGTATTCTCTTATAAGTTATAACCTCTTTATTAGATAATTATAGTTCCATATAAAATACATACTAACCTGTATCCATACTTCTGTCCCAAGAACACCACAAAATTCGGTCCCATGGACAATCTTTGGCAGTTCTTTATCTCCCTCATACAAAGCTCAGTTGTCATGTGATCATCAGTTGCTTCATCTCGCACTCCCCAACGCATGTCCACCACCTGGAAGAGTAAAAGGATATACATTTTTATTATCAAAATTGCACCTGTAATAAAATCCATTTTCGAAATTGAATTTCAAGAAAGAAGAGAATCTTGTATCTCTATGTTGAAATATCACTAACAATATAAAGGACCATTTCGTTTTGAAGAATTAAAGCTAGTAGTGAGACCCGGCTGCTGTTGGACATAATACATCCGCACAGGGCTTAATCAAACGAATACAGTGTGGTACAAAAGTAATGGCATAGTGAACGAACAATGGAAGCGAATAACTCCTTTCTAAATCATCCGTTAGAAACTCGCGTTGGACGATTGGATATTAGTTGAACGAGGGTATCTTCATTTTCGATATTCTTCTCACTTTTGTGGATAAAGAGCTTTTCCTTTAAGCCGGCGAGCATGTACGAAGAAAATATTTAATTTAAAGATATTTGGCACTCGATGCTCGCAGCTTAACCGGTAAGGGACCTGGCGTGATAATGATGTGTATAACAATAATTTACTTTGCTATTCTATTGTATATGATTATATGTATTGATGATTTCTATTATTTAGATCTACTAGTGCTAACAGATATTAGGTTAGGTTAGGTTAGGTTTTTTTACGGTATTCAAAAATTAAACTCTTCAGACTTTCTCAATAACGTCTTGTAATTGAAACAAAATAAGCATGAAGTATATTGAAAACTTTTGAACGTGCCCCCGATCTTCCTGCCGAGTTCATTACAACGAAACGGCTAAGGTTTCTCAGTTTGAAGAAAGTAATATTTGAGCAGGCGACCAATAGGACCGTCGTATTAGTTGGTCCAGATTTTATTGTTTATTCTAAGGTTATTAGTTAGCATTCATTCGGAATAGGATTATTAATAAAAGATTCAGTCAATATTTGTGCAGTTTAATGTTAGTCAGTATCCATCATATATGAAGTAACAGACGCTTTACTGCTCCTGAAGACTATTAAGACTGCTACTAATATACATGTCCAACCATGAAATCAATTTGTCAGACTAAGCACGAATTGTTTCTATAAGAATAGCTACGCGTTAGAACAAAGAACTAGGCGTCCTTATAAGAACACCATTAAAAGTTTAATTATTAAAGCTATGAAGAAGCGGTTAAATAGGATTTTTATCGATTTTTGCTATCGCATTTACGTCCTCGACCTCGACCTAGTGTCGCTTCTCGCTGGAGCTTCGTTGGCAGTTTAATTACGCGGTAAATTATGCGGAAATGTTTTCAGTGTAGGCAACACGTAGCAATATGGAAGTCAGTAATGTGAAGTCACTATACATATGTACCTATATCTAATGCGCTGAGTGCATGGTTTAAGGAAATACATTTTTTGGAATTCATATAGCAAATTTTGGTTTGGATCTTAAGATTTTGAATTTTAGACCTTGTTAAGCAGTGGTAGCCTAGTGGTTAAGAATTCAGCCTCTCATTCCGGGGGTCCTGGGTTCAAATCCATGGCGCGC
>DWEE01001981.1:0-12234 GCA_018245755.1 Parelbella macleannani
ATTTATAAATTAGTTCGCCAAAGAAGTTTCACTTCTGACATGTGTACTTTGTACGCACGCATGTTTTTTTTTTATTTTATTTAACCTTAGGTACATAGTACTTTTGTATGTTAGCAGCTTTGTGCTTATTTTCTACGTATTGGAACCACTGCATCCTAAGCATCATCACTGGTTCGGGTGCAGTGCTCGTGCGACCGTGACTCATCTGTCAAGTGCACGCGGGCGCGCACGGAATTAGACGAGATAACGTCTTATGTTCCTGTGGGCTATTTCTGGGCATGCGGCTCGCAATTGAGGTTCTTTGAGTTTTGCCATTATTGTGAATGTACATTTCTTAAGTGAGTTATAGGATCGAACATTGGAATTTAATTTGAATTTTCAAACGAAGTTAATCAAAATTAAACTCTAAATATTAACGCTTCATTATTTATAAATTGGCATACTTTGAATTTGTACATGCATAAATATTTAAATACATAGTCGCTATTGTCATTTTGTTTATAGATAAATTCAGAGATGTATGGCAACTATCAGCCACTAACATAATATTCGGCTAGTACACTTCAAAGATATCGTTCAGCTCTTGCTAGTTAAATTAGACCTCCCTCACTTGTTAAACTCGCCTCTTTAGCAGCCAATTATTCCAATGATAACTTACCGAAAACTCCTGCAACGCTCGAATTGAAAAACCGAAACGATGTTAGACAGTCGAAATTAACGCAGAAGTAAGTTTATGCAAAATCCGAAACTTCGACTCGAAGTTTGAAAGATCAACAATTCTTCAGTTCACCAAAAGCGCCGAATTTCTGATAAATTCGTTCGCTCATCGTGCGCTCGAGGAATTATTATTACAGATGACTTACTGCTTCGCCACTCGGTGTTCGTCGATGGGAGCATTTTCTAAATATGGATACCAACGGAGTGTTCAGATTTGACGAATTTGCACGGCACGAGAAATATTTCAATGAAACATGCACTGAATCAAAATATGGAGAATATAAATAGGTTTATTGTTCAGATGAATCACGGAGATGTTTTAATGACACACGGGCACGTTAGAATGAGTTTATTCGAAGAGAGTGTTCAGTGCGCAGACGGCAAGGATATTGCTTTTAAACTTGCATAACAATAAATACGCGTTGACAACAACTGCATTGCAGATTGTCTCGTTGGCCCAGTGATAGCAAAGCGCGGTTTCTGATCGAGAGATGCTGGCTTCCAATCGGATACTATTAAATTTTTGTAATTTACATTTTCTACTACAAATTTTTAGTAGTAACTCGGTGTTTTAATCTGTGCCCAGGATAGGTATGGCAAAACTCACCACCTATTCCGTTGTAGAAAGTAAACGTAACTGGTGAAACGTGGGAGTGTATTACACTCCTCTGCTTACCCCTTGGGGAATACAGGCGTGAAGTTACATTTTAAGTTACGACAGCAATCACATTCAGTCTGAATCAGGAATCACCAAAAAACCCAACAGTACTCGAGCCGGGAACTAAATGTACCTACTAAAGTTATACTAAATGAATTATGACACTATTTATTTACAAGTGAGGAACACGTGTTATCACTCGAACAGATTTTAAATTATCGCTCTGTATGTAATGGATTTTTTATTAAAGCACTTTGTTGCTTCACACGCGATAAAATATATGAGGTCGATTCGATAAATCGTTATAACAATAAACCATTGTTTATATTCAATCGCAACTGTTGGTCGTATCGGATCGGAGTGATATAATTGATCTGCTTTTAATGACTTTTCAGTCTCACCTTTAATCATCGATTCGTTTGTTTATCTTTCTATAGTATACGGGAGGTATAACGATGTTTGGGCGAGGCTTGGGTCTAGCTGTGGAAGTCAGGTGGCTGGCATGATGATGATAATGAATTGTAATATTATAATCCTGTCCTGAGTAAAAGGCTTTTAAATATTTATATTTAACCTACTTTATAGTTCAGTATTCCCGAAGTGGTAGGCAGATGAGTAGGTATAACACAATTGGACGTTTCGGCTGTTACGTTTACGTCCCACCAAGAAATAGGTGGTGAACTCGTTGCATTTTACTATATACATATGTACCTCTATATACTTTTTATATGATATTTTACAACAGTCTGTCCAGGAGTGGACGACGACGAGCTGACAGTGTGTAAGTAGAATCCTTGACAAACAAAATGTGGAAACGATCTGCGGTTTAAGAACCAATACAAAAAGCATAATTTCCTCGTCGACAAGCACGAGTAGTAGCCAAAGTCCCGCTAGTATGGAACACAGGTGATAGATTGTGCAACTAACTTTGATACTTAATGGTCGTAACGATTTCAGAGCTATTAAAAATCTTTTATGACTGAGTATTCAGAATCATAATATTTATTACTTCCGCTTATTGTTTTTTTCGATTGTGTTTGTAATGGTCTCCCTTTCATACCGTTTACCATTCAACTGGCTAGTTGCAAACTATGTAGCTGCCAATAAACCACACATATATTTTTTTTATATTTAACATAAGAAACAGACAGATGAGCCACTTGCTGGTAAGCGGTCACCGTCGCCTATGGACATTTGTAACAGCCGAGGAGTTTCCAATGATTTGTGGAGTATTTTCAATAAGAAATAAGTTCGCCCTCTGTAACCCAGGTTTAGGTTAACAATAATTATTATCACTTATAACTTATATTAGATTTGCAAGGATCGAGATATCTGGCACTCCGTGCTCTCTGCCTATCCCGTATGTGCGCACTTATCATAAATTAACTGTACAGTCCACTATCTAAACACAAACGTACATACATTCTACTTAGCAGTCGTACATAATTAATATCTACTATTTAGTAGTACATAATACCTCATAAGTAATAGAATTTGTAAGTATTTTATTTTTAGTGTCAACGGCAGTTTTAAAATATTGAGAGATGACAAGGATTATGCCTTATTAGATTGATTATAGAGAACTACGTCATTTGTGAAATTTTAACAATTGTAGGTACACCTGTATTCAAACAAACACAAAAGGTTTTGTCAGTGGTCACAAACATTTCACTGGCAGTGAATGTATATAGCAATCTTAATAAAACGCAACATCACGCCTGTAATCCCCGAAGGGGTAGGCAGAGGTGTGTGATACATACCCACGTTTCACCAGTTACGTTTAAATCCATGGAATAGGTGGTGAGCCTATTGCCAATAATAAAAATTCTTATAACAACAATGCAGTATATTTGCTACAATTCTAAGCAAATTATATTAAACGCTTCGATAGAAAAGACATATAAAATTATAGTAATACTTTTCAGGATCTGTTCAAAGCGTTATTTGTTCGTTAAAACGTAATATATACATACATAAATGACTCATATCAAACATAAATTGGGGTGCGATTATGTAGATACCTCCGAACACCTACCAAACCAGAGATGACGCCATACCGTATTTTACATTATGTGACGAACATACAACATAATATGTTATATTACATACATATTATTAAATTCATAGAAACGTTTAATGGAGCGTTTAAGCAATTCTCAGCCATACTACAATACAAACTACATACTCAAAATTTGGTCAATATTATAATATATTATTATTGAATTTTAATAATATATGATACGTTAATATTTGCTTTAAATTAAATCAACTACTTCATTAAAACGCAATGATATAAAATTCAATACATAAAGTATATAATGAAACGAAAAATTTAATTTCAATATAACTTAAACGAAACTGCGAAACAGTAATAAAGTTGGTTCATAATTTTTTATTTTTATTATCAAGTGTAACTAACCACGCGAAATTATAAGTCCTACTAGCCAACCTTTACAGTAATCGGATTAAATGTGTTAAGAAACATTAACCTAATCTAATTTTTCAATTCTTAAAAGAAGAAATCTTAAAAGAAGGTCCGGTTAAGAGTAGGTACATTTGATAGACAAGCATGCATGACGTGAACTATGAAAGTAGAATAGTCGACAGAAATATCTAGGGACGGTAGCTGAAGGAAGTCTTTATTATCCGCCCACCCTTATAGACAATAGGCGTTATATTATTATATAATAAATGTCATATAAAAGTTGACAGTAAAAAGAAATATATCAACTGTACGGAAACCAAAAGAGCATACATATATATGTATGTATAACTATATGAAACAGATACTCGATGATATTTTGACAGTTCAAACTAATTAATAAAGAATCTGAATACAATTAAAATTTTACTTAGTCAACCGAAGTCTATCTCGTAATCCGCCATATCGAATCACTCTGAATAATATCTCTATTATATAAATCAAATTAGAATAAGCAGATTATATTTAATCAAAAGTAATCGAAGGACGACTTGAGACTTGTGTCCCTTAACGGTTTAAAATTAACATGTGAATGACGAATAATGAAACGTTTAAATACATATTTCGATATACATTACAAAATTAAATATCACATATTTATAATTGTTGTTACACAAAACAAACGATGGATGTGAATTAAAATTTGGAAATGTGGAAATATACAACAAACTAGTAAAACATCTGATGACGACAAAACATGAATCAGTTATTTAAAAAGCAAGAGCGAAATTGTGAATAATATAATGTTAATCAAACGCTGTTTAAAAGATCCAGAGACCCGCTTTCGTAAGACTACGGTCAAACGGCAACATCGCGATTGTTCAAACGCATTAAAAAGTTAATCTGTTGATGAACGAATTTAACAAGCGTTTAACAACAAAAGCATTAATTACCGCTCTCGTGACGTTAGCACGAATATGTGGAATACACAATCGGTCATTTTTTGTTCAGTTTTCTGCTGAAAGAAAGGCATTCGACGGCAACTGCGGCCGTGTTTCTTCATTAGCCTAATTAATGTATTAATTCGTGTCGTACTCGTATCTATTTAGACGATGTTTGATAAATTTCAGAATTTCATTATTATGAAGGTGGTAGAGTTTTTCGAACTAGGTACAGATTGAATTTTATAATTTATCGCTAAGCATTGATTTAGGTTTGCCGTTCACATTATACAATAATATTAATGCACAAAATTTTCTAATCAGCCTGTAACGATGTAGGCTTGAACATCAATTGTTTTTCGAGATTTTGTTAGCTTCCATAATTCTCAATAATCCGCTAAAATGACGGTAATTATATGTGGTAAAAGGAGCGTAGGTAAACCTCCTACCTAGTGGTCTGACGATCTGAAGATAGCGGGATGCTACTGGATCCATAACGCTCAGGACCGAAATGAGAGGCTATGTTATAGAAGGTTGATATCCAGCAGTGGACATCCAAAGGCTGATGATGATAAGTGAATAAAGCAGACAGGGTACATAATAAACAAGGTTTGACACACCCTTATTTCCTTCTATAAAAGCCGGTTCAAAAAAATAGACCAACCTTCAACCCAAGGCGTTCGCAACAATTACCCATTGGAGTGTGAAACAGACTGGGGGTGTCCCCCATTCATCGCCATCTAATCGACTTAAATTTGTTACTCGTCAAACACTTGCCAGCTAATTTATTAGAGTTGTGCAAATTTTGAATTTGTTACAGTACTGTGAGACAGGACAGAACGTCTGAGATGCTACAAAGTTTAATTCAACATTATCTTCATTATCAACAACGCTCTCTCGTTCACTATTGGACATGAATCTCCTTTTATAGTTACTTTTTAATAACAAAACGCATACAACAACGACGAACTAAACAACAAGCCGAACAACGGCAACTTTGCGTTGACAAATTGGGAAACACCCGAGGCTGCGGTCGAAGTGGCTTCACGGAGCTTGCGTAAGGTGACACTTGACGCTTTTAACACGACACGATCTCAAAATATTGCACCATACGAGCCATTTAATATCACAGCGACAAAATGAAAGCAACGACGATCGATATCTGTTATCTACTGACTTCGTTTCTATCGGACATTATCAAATAGTCGAGATTCTTAACGGATGCGATGTAGTTGGGGCTATGAATAGTCTCTTCTAGAAAACAATCAATAAACGTGCCAGTCTCATCCGCAAAGAAATATAAAATACGATCAATCGATTAGACTTTAATTCGTTACCAACGCAGGTATAATGGAAGATGTCGAGGCTAAAAACATAGACATAAGCTAAATAGACATAGACATATACATATGATATGACATATGATTGCAATTAAATATTAATAAATGAATTGCGATATACATTTATTCTTATACATAAATATAAGAATATCGCAATCATATACAAAACGAAGCAAAATGTGAAAAAAGTATTAATCACAATGCACCTGTTTAGGCGGAAGTCGATGTTAAATATTCATAAACGCCAACGAAGTAAGAATCACCTGCTAGGTCATTTCTAAAAATGTTATTGAATCCACTTTCATGGTTAGTGCCGTGTAAATGGTGGGAGTACCCGTATAGAAAATTACATTTGAATTGTCTTTTACAGAGTTGTATCGAGTTTGTTATAGACTTGTTACATGTGATGACATCGTAACATTTTAGAAATAGATATGTGATTAAATAAACGAATAATAACATCATGCAGTTCTGTTTTTATTGCGCGATCCATCATATTTTGTGTTATAATTTATGCTCCAATGAACGCGGCTGATTTATGATAATTAAAAATTAATTTTGATTAACTGCTTGATACTTTGCTAATTCGTCCGTGGGGGAGTCCCGGAGAATCTTTCATCCACTCTGTGAAAAATAGGAAAACCAACAAACATATTCGTAAGTATATAAAATTAGTCCGAATTACCAGTTAACAATGACAGTGATTCGTATATAAATTAGACCCAAATGGTACTTTAGGGCGCATTCATACACTGACGCCTCGCACCACGACAGCGCTCACGCCGCGTCACTTTTCGACTAAATACAAACTAAATCTTATGACATGTTTTTAAATCTTAAATTACACCCCCTCGTTTTGTCGCATGCGCCTCGCGTATGACATGCACCCGCATCGCCTCGACACCGTGATTGCTTTCTCTCACTCGCGTGCGCTCGCACTTCGGTTAGATTTTAAATATCGAGAACGTTTTACTTTTATATGCTATATTTTGCTTAGCAAACAGACAGAGGGGCCACCTGCTGGTAAGTGGTCAACGCCGCCTATGGACATTTGCAAAATTTGCCTAAAATAACACATACCTTAGTTGGATGTGAGGATTTAGATTGAAATACGTATATTTAAAAGAGACCCGTCATAGACGCAGCTAAAAGTCGGAGTAAGGGCCTCGAAAGCATGACGAAAAATCGCGCCAAGTGAACAAGCCTTAATAATCAAAATTGTTCAACGCTATTTGAACTACTGTTATCGCTTTTAACGAGTTAAATATTAAAATACAGCATATTTTAGTATGCACTGTGTAATATGGAGCCTTTAATAATGAAGTATTACGCAAATGTGGTTTGGAACCGTCAAGCGCTGCAAATTTGAGTAGAATATTTTAGTAATCACCAGCGTTCAGGTCATCGACTTCAGTACACTAATAGACACCGTCTGATTTTTTTTAACTGCTCATTTCACAAACGAACTAAACTGAAAAACTTAAGTGAACTAAACTCACTGAAACGACGAGTTTGCGTTTGAAGTAGGTAGGGACATAATTTGATATTTATTTTCAAAAATGTAATTACACCATTGTCACTATCAGATCGTTGTCTGTGAAAGCACATTAATGTGTTAAAGGGTTTACCTTATCTGAGATATTATGTCTGTTTTCCATGCACACGCTGATAAGTTAAAAGCAAAAGCCAGTGGCCCCAATCTTAGCGCCGTTTTGTAATGAGCACTTACTGGGTCGGAAAATTGATGCGGCAATAAATTTTTGCCACTTGGAAATTTTGCGGGTAAAATATATGTTGACGGGCTCAGCTGGTCTTTACTTATTCGACGGACGTTTCGACCTTTCTGAACTTTTCGGCCCTTCGGGTAACGAGTAGGTAGGTACTGTTTTAACAAATAAGCTCAATGTACATTAAAAGTTACAGCAGTTTTCCTAAGTAAGTATGGAACCGAGAATTGGTGATGTTTTTGCTAACTTAAGGTTCCAACTGGCGATGTTTTTTTCCGACTTTGAATTTGTGATGATAACCTCGTGTAACCAGGACACCAGGTCACTCCTGATACAATAGCATAGATATTACGACATTTGTACCTACTGCGTTTTGCATATTGCAAACATTACATAACGCTTTATTTAACTAGGCATTCGTGATGAGGAATACAACTTGTAGACCTCAATTTCTTCCAATCAGCTGAAAACATTAAATTTCCTGCAATTAATAAAACGTCAACGAAACAAATCCCAGCAGGAGAAGAGTTTGTTCCTACATAAATAATTTCCTTAAACTCTTCGAAACACTCCGTTGACATGGCAATACAACTTTGCTAATTATAACAGGCAGCTGTTAACTTTATCGTAATTATCTCTACATACTTTTCCATAGACACCTACTAAATACATCTTAATGCTTACACAGACAACGAATGCAAAATTAACTAAACAAGTCCACAAAAGTTTTAGAACCGAACTTAATCGCACAACTATCTTTCTCGGCCATTTCATTAAACCATGTACCGTTTCCCTGTAGGGTATAGATTACATAGAGATCATTACGAGAAAAAACATTACTAACAATATTTTCCTTCGCTGTTGTTTAATATAATAGTTACATGTAAAAACTCTTGTGTATTCATTTCAGGTGTACATAATTGCCAGAATTCTGGACCACAAAGCGAAGAGTCAAACCACACATGAGCGTTCGGAGAACCATAGCCTGAAGTAGTCAATGTTCAAAGCAATCAATATTCCTGTGGTGAAGAATGTGCCGGCTTAGACTTTCCCTACTCCTAAACATTCCAAAGAACCGTGGGGTACAAGAGAAGCATTATTCCAGAAAATAGGCAGCAGCAAGTTTCTGCGTAACATAAATACTACTAAAACTTAACAGGTGGTTATGGCCAACCCCCCTATAAGGCTCTAAAAATATTTTTTATTAATTTCTGCTAAATTGATAAAAAATCCTGGTCAACGGATGGAGACGTTAATATTATATATAAAACTGTACCTAAAATGTAAATATTATTTTAATAACATTTACGTCGTTAAAGAGAATATTTAATATTGGTCAAATATCGCACCGTTATGAGGAAACCTTTACAAATATCTAAAGACGCTCCATACGTAAATCATAAGATTAAAGGCAATTAGCTGATACCTATGACATTGAATTCGATATAATACGATATAACGACAACACCAGTAACATTGCACATCGAACAAACTACCAGCAATGAATATGCACAATACAACCGATTCAACATCCCATTAAACGACAATTCACACACAACTGTCACGAAAAATCGAGTGTTAACACGACGATACCATCCAACGTCGAACAATTGAATAACCGATGATGCAACAGTCATTACCACGGCTGTGCTATTGTTATCAAAGTTATCCAAAATCAATTGACCCGCAATACAAGAAAAGAACGCATTGGAGTGCTTGACGCGTGCGTGTCTTATCGCATTGGTTTCTGAGAACACCTGCGCCAGTGGAAGCAGACCCCTCCCGCCACCCACATGCCAGCGTGCGTTTAAATGATTTCGAACGCATTCGAAGGTTCATTTGTGAATGGGCGGGCAACACCGTTGCAGCACTTGGCCTCCTTCGCAGAAACAAGCAAGCCAGGGCAACATTATCAAGATCGTACAGATTCTATTCCATTGTGAGCGATGAACTCACCCACGAAGTTAATTGTGTTGTTTATTTTGATGAAACAGTTAGTGAGTGTCCGCTAAGAATCGGACTTTCGCGGTTTCCGGTTATTAAATCTGATTTGTTTTTTATTTTCATTTCGCCTAATTTGAATATAGAATTGAGAGGTGAAGGGTACAATTTAAAAGATAGTGATAAAAGGCATGACGGTAGACGATTGTATATTAACATAACGACATCACGCTAGTATTTTCCTGAAAGGATGAGCAGAGGAGTGTAGTACACTCCCACGATTGACCTGTTATATTATACGTCCCACCACGGAATAAGGGGTGAGCCTATTATAATTATTTAAATTTTTATCGAACCTTTGATAAACGGCGTTAATATTATTAATATAATGCAACTTTTCAATTGACTATAACGTATTTGCCCAATCATTTTGAGTTTAAAAACAGTTTGCAGTCGTACACGTATAGCAGTCATAACCCATTTATCGTTCCACTACTGCAGAATGACTTCCTCCTAGACTGTAAAAGGTTAAGGCCGCCGCGAAAACTTCCCACACTTTACAGACATTATTGAGAACTGTCATGCGCATGATATTAACCTTTACTCTTATAGCCAATGAATAATATTCAATCTTAAAACGTCCCCTAAATCAGTTATGTATACATATGGGCAGGATTTAAGCCGCAGATCTCTGGTGTATTTAAAAAAAATCTAATCATTAGACTGTTACTCCTTGGTTTTCAACTCTAACTCATTCCTCATTCAATAATAGAAATAAAAGGCACATTATGCATAGAATTATATTTCAAAAACATTCGAAGTCAAACAATAAAGCGCGTCACACGTTAAAAACAAACTAACACACGTGACGTAAATGGGCGTAGTAAACAGGCTGCTTTTAGAAATCGTACCATTTGTAGTCAACATCCCAAAAACGGATGCACGTAAGTAGTGTGGACAGTCCGTAGTATGGTAAGTAAAAAACACACAAAGAAATACAAATCCATATAAAAATTGTCATACACTTGCTTATTAATACTCTCAACATGACTGTACTTACTATAAAAAAATAACATGAATTAATCACAATAAAGGTTACATCAAGCTAAATTACAGGATCAATGACAATGTTCGACCTTCTAGTTTCTTTGTATTGGTAGAACGTTAAACAAAGAGAGATAAGAACGCGACAAGCAATTACGAGATAAGTAGCAAAGAGTGGAGAAACGTAAAACAATCAAGCGTCCAAGCTACCCACTTACGAGTTTTCGATGATGTTTCAATTAATGCCCATTTAGAAATACACGGCGCTCTGAATTATAAAATAACCGCTACTGAGGTTAAAGTGACTGCCACTCGTTACAATATTTACCGTGGAACTATCAACATTTCGATTGAGGCGAAAACAAAAAGAACTCGCAAAGTCCATTAGCAGTTAGGAAGAGTTCTGAGAGCTTACCAAAAGACCATCTAGAAATTTCTGTTATGACGCAGTAGCGTTTACTACAAGATGGACGTTTAATTAAACTTTGAAATGCACCTTGCAAGCAATCAGAAGGTACTTTGCCAACATTTAACCCAAAGGGAACGGATACAAAAACTAAAGAGATGTAAAGAGACTTAATGAACTAAGTTATAATATATTTGACTACAAATTTAGTCAAATTGCAAATTAGCTGAAGCTTGTAATTATTTTGTAACAATTTAAACGACACGGTTTAAGGGCGATATTAAAAACAAACTCGAGACAGGTAATTAATTGTTTCGCGAGCATTTCCCGAGAGAAACTCCGAGAATCTGAATAAGAAATTGTTCACAGACAAGTTTCAGAGATTTAATATTTTCCGGAAATACATTTTCCTGTCTGAGATTGTAAAGTATTTATCGATGTCGATATTCCCCTACAACATGTCCAGACCACGATTACCCAACGTCGCTGACATGGGAAACTCACAGTAATTGGATACGATCTAATATAGTCCAGAAATTTGAGGATAATGGTGTAGCATTAGATGCAGTCAAATTGAATTTCTCTATTCGCTAAAACCCGAAATACTGAAGATTCAAAATATATATACGTATGTACATATGCTTGTATGTATTTATAATAAGTAAGTAGATTTATAATAGTAATATAGAAAACCATAATTACGCAGTAAATACTACAAATTGGAACAGTTTTCCGATTATTTGTAATATATGTTAACGCTGGTTAAATAAACAACATTAAATATAAACACAAAATTATATACAACTTACGAAATATTTAATAAACCTAGAATGTGTTTTTATTCACTTAATTATTTTACATCTGATATTTATTATCTACATATTAATAAGTGCAGAGAAATTACTGCATTGTTACGTAGAAAAGGAGTGCAGAAAGATAAAATTTATATGAATTATGTATTACAAATTCATAAAATTAAATGAAACATTATTTACATTCCTAACGTCGATTTCAAACAACAGTCTGTTGTTGGTCAGT
>DWEE01001982.1:0-12233 GCA_018245755.1 Parelbella macleannani
CACCACCTATTCCATGGGACGTAAACGTAACTGGTGAAACGTGGGAGTGTACTACACTCCTCTGCCTACCGCTTCGGGGATTACAGGCGTGATATTACCAAGTCCATGATTTTGTGAAACGCAGCGCATCGACCATTACACGATTTATTTGGCAAAGCCTGAGGATAATGAAATTTCGTTATTAAAATTTTCTGCTCTGCTGTCGAAAACGTACTGTATGAAGGATTAACTTAAACTCTATATAGGCTGTGGGCAGCCGGAAATTTTAATGGTGTGTATGGAAAATAATGTTCGCGTAACAGTTTTATAGTTAGGAAAGGTAATGTTTATGGTAGGGAAATGTTTTCCATAGATAATTTCAATATAACGGTATTTTTTTTAACTCAGGTAAGTTTATATAATAGTTAAAAGTAAGGTAGTTTACACTTTCAACTGTTAACTATACAATAAAGTAAACACCAACTCTTGAGCATTACTTAGCAGTTAGAGCGCTAAAATCTTAATAGAGTGTCCTTTGTTGAAGACGGCGGCTTCATCGTCCGTGAACAGATGGCAGCACTATCGCCTAGATGGCACTACTATCGTCTTTGACGGCGTTTCCACTTTTCCCTCAGATATATGTACCTATTCCATCTTTATAGATTTTCATAGAAAAATTCTATTATAGTTGTTTCTCTGTACTAATCATAAATTTACTTACGAGATTGAAAGATTACAAGACTTCAAGCCGCATTACAAAGTTAGAATAGACGGCTTAGATAATACTACTAGGCTGATAAACTCTACTGACCTGCTAACCTAGTCTTGGCCAGCGTGGCAAACTACGACCACACCCCTTCTCATTCAGTGGAACAATAAAAAAGGGGTGCTGATAATGAAACATCATCGTTTATTCATCTGCAAACGATTACCTATTATAAAACTCCACTCAATAATAATAGCAATATGAATGTATTCAGATACACATGAATATGTACTTAATTTTTAAACAACTTTATTAAACAAAGAGCTATTATTTACTTAATTACAGATATTAATGCCGTTTATTACGCCGCAGAGTAATGCGCTTATCTCTATGAGTGGATCGGATACGGGTAGTCAGTTGTTGTGTTTATTTAATACAATTTTTATGCAAAGGGTTGATATTATCAGTTTTCACTGGTATTAATCGATGTGTTTATTATTAAATCTGCAATAGACTATCAGATTAGAATTTAGCTTCTATTTCCAAGCACTCTAGATTCATGTTTTTCTCAGCACCTGTTCTTTACGAGCGTTTTATAGTTTAGATTGAATATAAAAAGTAACATTACGCCTGTAATTCCAGAAGGGGTAGATTGAATATCATTTGTGTTAATAGTGCAACACATGGTAATTAAACATTTTGCAGGTTTGATTTTTTTTAACATTTTCTCCTCTTTACTCTAATGCTACATAAGCACATCTAAATTTGTTTTCTAATCACAAAGACAGAATTATGATAACCATTCTAACTATGATCTGTCGTTAATTAAATATTTTACTACATATTTCATACATAATTACATTTATCTAGAAACCAACGTGTTATATTATTACATGGAAACAAGATTTAAATTAAATAGAAAAGCCTAACATAGTCAATAATGTAAACTATTTTGTAAAGCTGAAGTCAAATACAATTCCTAAAAATTGTGGTCCCCACTTTTGCGGAGAGTGGCTCGCATGTTTCTGGATATTGTAACATACTACAGAAACAGGTGGGTACTTAAAGTATTACTAATGTATTTGCTATGAGAATGTAAGTAGGGTAGCAAACATAGTCTAGTGAAAACACTGACAGCATAGTGGTTTAAAGTTACACCTTCTAATCTACGGGTTCCAATTCGTTTCATTTCATTTTCAATTCGGAGCATTTTCTTTGCAAAATTATATACGTTGAGATGCGTACATCTCAACGCATATTCTAGCTCACGTACAACGGGAACTCTCTCTTAGGAGGAATATTATGAGGAGAGCTCCCCGTAATGTTTCCAAAGTCTTGTTGCCAATTTAACACCAATAAGTCGACTTATTTGTCTTTCCACTGTTGAAATATGGATCTCCTCTCAATAGAGGGTTAAGGCTATTGTCTGTGATGCTGGCCAAGTGCGGGTTGACAGACTTCAGACACCTTAGAATCTTTTTTTTATAAATTTAAGGTGTGCAGGTTTCCTCACGATGTTTTCCTCCACCGTTAGCAAGTGATATATAAACTTAAAAAGCACTTTTTATAAAGAGGTGCGCGTCATGGATTTGAATCCAGCACCCCCGGAGTGAGAGGCTGAATTTCTTAACCACTAGGCTATCACTACTATCTTAACACCAATAGTATTGCTAAAAAATATGCTAATGGAACTAACAATTTAAGAAATGTAATACTTATGGAATGGTAGAGGCAATTAGATTTGCATCAAAGCTTTGTATAAAGTACCTTATAAATAAAGGTCAAAATAAATATAAATTTAATATTCGAATTTGCCTCAATAAATTAGAATCTCGAGCAATAAAAGCGTGTGGGGGAGGCAAAAATAAAGAAATGTAATCCGATTCGCGACTTCCGTTAATCGCCTACAGAAACTCAGGACCCCGCTGAACTCCGCTGAACCCCACTGAACCCCACTGGAGACCGAAATTGCGGGGGGATCGAAATTAATGAAGTTGTTCATTAAGCTTAAGGATTGTCGCTAATGTCAACCAGAGTGAAAGATTAGACGTACAAATTAATTAATTTTTTATGTTCTTCGGCCAACTCAATTCTTATTTTTAAGTTTCGCAAGATCTCAGATAAGGCGCGATCTGCCGTAATCATCGGGTGATGGAGATCGATACCAACATTTCTTGGAACAGTTTCTTAAGGACGCTTCACACGGTGTGAGTTTAAGCATCGCAGTATCTCACTATGAATGAACGCGTATTACGCATTGAGGCAATGCTTCTTATTATGTCGTCGTGTCATATCTCTTACGGGGTAGGCAAATGGCACCGAGTATTTAATATATCTATCCTAGCAGATCTGACGAGCTGCTATCAGTTATCAACTAACTCTTTCATCAACTAGTATCTGACGTATTTAGTGAGACAGCTGAGTGTTGACCTACCCAAGCAAAATAAGAAAGTTATATTGCATGATTTGTATTTTTCCCTTCAACAAATACGTTGATATAATAAAGACGCAAATTAACAAAGTTGTTCGTTTAACGTAAATAAGATTGTCGCTAAAGCCTGATCGGAGGGAAAAAATTATGTCCACATTAAGCCTCGCGCAGGGCCGAATTAATTGATAATTAACACATCGAGAGGGCTCCGAGGAGCAATGGATTGTGAACAAAGCGAAAAATCCCTAATGACATCGAGTAATTTGTTTTGTTAATGGATTCAGACATTTATAAACAGGCCCGTTTTATTTTAATGCGAGAACCATATACAAAAGGCTTAAATTGCGCAAAGCTCACTTAAAAATTGCCTTAAGTCAGCTTTCATTTATTCTAGAACAAAGAACAGAAATTTAAAAGTAAAATTTGAAAATAGAACACTTACTTTCCTTACATGTTCTGTAATATTGTTTTTGTTGCTTTCCAGCATTTTTTTAGCGCAAAATTACTTAAGATAATTTTTAGACAGCTTTTATTTACGCGGCAATATTCATAGGCTCGGCGGAATTCATAGGAGATTTCTTATCAAAATGTTTTTCCAATCAATTGAGGGCGTAACTCAATATAGGATAATAATGTATTGTGTGAACGAATTATATTCTTAAAAGATTTATGAAGAATTACTGTTAGGACCGATGGTTCGGAAATGTACAAAAAATTGCAGTTAAAATAATAATAAAAAGGGGTACAATGCAAATGTTTACAGAGGCAAGCGCCGAGGGATACCGAGGCTCATCTATTTTGACCAAATAGATCAGACACAGAGTGATGGGGTAGTCAGAAGCCCTAAAACAGGCTGGCACGTTCGGTCTGTAAGGACAGAGATATTTGGCTATCAGTGCTCTCTGCCTATCCGGTAAGGGACCGGACAACAAACTATAATACAAGAATATCCCGTAAGTATGATCTAAATGTTTGATCACACCTAATGATCCCAAGAACGTTTGCCTTTCCCAACAGATCAATCTATACAATTATGTTTCGTTTTTCCCTCATATTACCGTGCGTTACATACGTAAGTAAAGCTTATAGGATGTAATATTACAAACGGTCCCAAACACCGAAAACCATTACAGATCTAATAAAAAGGCCACATAGCCTCGCCTATCACATTAGAAGTAATAACTTACAGCAATCGACCTGACCACTATGAGAGGTGATACCCATTAAAGGTCATCCAATAATGGCAATATGTTCCGAAGGGATAATAGGGCCTGACGTAAATGGGACTTAGTGACCTCCGCGTAGTTCGGGACCCTCTAACCGCAATAAGAATTTTGCTTCGGATTCACAATTAGGGGCGAAACTTTTAATAACCGGGAGCAATTTTATAGGCAACGCTGAAGGGACGGCCACTTGATTTATGACCGCGAGGTTTTAAATGTCCGGGATCTGCACCAGTCTTATTACAAGATGATATTTAAAACTTGGTGATTTAGATAAAATATGCTTACTACCACGGGAATCGGGGGTCAATGTACTTTTGTAAGTAATATCTAATATATGAGAAGATTTGCCTTTTTACATTGTACAAAGCAATTTTACTACTATCGCGTTTTAAGAATTTACTATTGGCTTTTTCGAGTATCGCCGCTAATATTCAGAAGCTTCATTATAATACGTGCATGTTTAAAGTAATCAACATGAAAATTTAAAAAATCCGTAATAGTATTTTATGTCGATGACAACGTAATTATAGATCTAACAATACTCGTTCAGAATTCAACGAGGCACTCAAGATATAAACATATACCACAGGGACCTGAATAAACAAGTCTTAATATTGACCATTCCAATTAAAAATAACTTAGTAATATTAAAAGAATTCACAAAATACTTATATAAAAAATGTGCTAGTAATTTTAAAATAAAAACCGCGAACTTTAGAGACCAGAATACATAACTTATATGAAACGACTTTAATAACACAATGTTAGCGGAGACTAGCATGGTCATGTCTAAAATGTGAAAAATCGTGAAGAAAATAAAAATTTAAGCCGTTTAGAAAGACGGGGGACGTCTTAAGCGTAACACACTTAATCCCGGGATGCTCTTTATTAAAGTTCTGCCTCGTCAACACAATGCCACGTGACTCCACATCCATCGAGGGTATTAGTACACCACTTAATATTAATTCAACGCGCCCTCCATCGCCAACAAACTTGTTGATGTTATTGTGTTAACGGCAACTGATGAATATTCAGATGTTATGAGCGCTGCGGCCGGCCCTTTGGACATGTTAATTTTTAATTGCATGTGAAACTGTCACTGTTGGGTTTTGTGGATTATTTCAGCCCTGATTAGTTAAGGGCTGCTGCCGTGTCTTATAAAAATGCTATTATTAGTGTTTAATTCGTTGGAATCATGTCTAATGATACAATGATTTTTATAGCTTCAACTACGACTCATGTTTTACTGTTCTCGGATTAAACTTGTAAATTATGAAAATTGTTTTTACACCTCTATTTTATGCATGGTAGACGAAACAAGAAAAAGCCAATTCATAACGCTAGTTCTAAAGATCATTTCTTCATAATTAGCATCATCAACTTTTTGTCGTTCACTATTAGATGTAGATCTCCTCTCAAAAAGAAAATATGTATCCATAAGAAATTGAAACATTATTATTAGTATATTATATTATCACGCTAGATCCGTTGCGAGGTAAGCAGAGTGCATCTAGTGGCAAATATCTGTATCCTTACAGACAAGACGCGCTTTTTCTGCATTCCTCATTCTCTTCATCCTCACAAATTGATTTTAGAAACATGATTCCTTAAGCAGGTCATTCTTGATCTCTTTTAGCACCTCTGTTATAAATTCAAATATGCCTAAATAATCAAAGCATATCTTCTACTAGTGCTGGATATTCTGCAGAACCACTTAATCAACGTGACGCAGTGCCGTCGACAACGGGGCTAATTGGGTCACATAACATCATGAACGGTCGAGCCAAATTGATTTGGAACTCAACAATCGGTTGGAGTGTATGAACAAATTTGTCATTATTGAGCGATCATTGAAGTTATTATGCTTACTATTATTTCGTCACGCAATGACCGTTATGGGCTAACTGACGAATACTAAGGGCCAAATATCCCTCTACTTATAGAGAGACGGACATAATA
The DNA here is from genome assembly GCA_018245755.1 of Parelbella macleannani. Lineage (NCBI taxonomy): Eukaryota > Metazoa > Arthropoda > Insecta > Lepidoptera > Hesperiidae > Parelbella > Parelbella macleannani. Next base: position 6,302 of record DWEE01001982.1, read on the forward strand.
AATTATAGTAACGTAGTTAATTATAGTAATTGCCTAGAGCAATAATAATATAATGATAAAAATGAAACTACATATAAAAAATCAGTTATTGGTGTGAAAAATAAAATAAAAAAGTCATCCTTTTTTTATTAAAGTTTTGCTTTTGTTAAGAAGTAACAGCATGGTTCATTTGTAAGTTAATCTCGAGTTTTGTGGATAAATTAAAACTTGTATCGAGGTTTTATAATCTCTGGGCTTATCTTGTTTTTAATTGCTTCTTAAACAATTTAAATAACAATTTCGTTTCACGGCGACTGCTTTCTGAGTCTCAATTTGTCGGCTGGGACGAGCTCGTCCTTGTAAAGTTGTTGATAATTCGAATTTCCAACAAAGGATGTCTTATTCGTCATTATCCGTTCGGTCGTTAAAAACATATTTCAATTTCCGTTACAATTTGTTGCTAGTAAAGTATTATTATCTGTTTCCTATGTAATTACTACAACACAATACGTCCGTCCATCGACTGCCTCGTTGGTCGAGTGGTTGCAAGCGCGACTGCCGATCGTAAGGTCCTAGGTTCAAATACCGGGTCGGGTACCTACTAAGTATTGGAGTTTTCTAATTTACAATTTCTAGTAGTGACTCGGAGTCTGGATGTGCGCTCGGTATATGGCAATAGGCTCCACGACCTATTCCATGGGACGTAAACGTAACTGGTGAAAAGCGGGGGTGTACTGCACTCCTCTGCCTACCTCTTCGGGGATTACAGGAGTGATCTTACGTTTAATACGTCCCGATTTCCCAGGAGGAGTACGAAATTAATGAATTCGAATGTAATTCTATGTATTTTAATGAATTCGAACCAAAGAAGGCTGTTCTTTTTGACTCAGGTTTTTCAGAGAATAACTTGCAAGAGTTGTTTATCACTAGCATGACTAATCGACTTCGGTAAATATAACAATATTCGGAAGTACCATAATTTATTAAGCTTCAGTTTCGAACGAGTTTCTTCGAGTTTCAAACAGATAAATAAAAAGTTTAAAATATAGAATTCCGTTACGCAAACAGAAATGCTATTGGTAACAAATATTCATTTATTCCCAGCAATCTCTCATATGGGACAACAAAATGCATCACAGACGCAGACCAAGTTTCCACGCGACTCAAACTCGTCGTTTCTGAATTATACATGAGATGATACTCACAATCTGTCGCAAACAACGCCAATTTAATAAGAGCCATCGCCTTCCAACGTTGGTACAACTTGAGTACAGACTGTAACTTTATGAAAGTGTACCAACGGTTCAAGATGAGCCGGTCGATCGTGCCCTGTATTTTCGTCAGTTGCGAAAGTTTGACAAATAGCTCGAAGTGCAGTTTCAGTCGTCAAGAGATAAGCTGATATGTCCCCTTGGTGTGAGCAAGCGCTTTACAGTTATCGGATTGTTCGGGCCGTGTCCATCGGGAGTGATTTATTTTGGTATCTTTTCTTAGAGGAATATTTTGTTTCGTTATCTCCTCGGAGCAGATGTCGAAAGTTCGTTTAAGATAACCAAACGCCCGATTCGTTCGGAAACCGTGCCAATAACAATTGTTATTTATAACTGCGTTGTTTTTAATGCTTTTGTGATCAGTTTTGGAAATCCTGCCTTTTATTATTACTTAGAATTTCTTTTACATCAATATAATAGATAAAAGTATTCACATATGTACATGGCTTTTATAGAATAACTACGTTACTGATTTCATTAAAAAGGGACTTTGCCGAAAGACTGCCGTTTTCACTCGTTCTCGTGCTAGAACGATGAATTGTATGTACATATAAGATTATATCGATTATTAAGTGTAAGATAAATAAATGTATGTAGCTAAGATAAGGCTTGGAGTAATCGGCACTCATTGTTAACCCTATGATGAACTTAACCTTACCTAATAATATAAGTACTTTAAATATAAGTATGTCAATATAAGTCCCAACCTAACCCTTTTTATTCTGACAAGAAATTCCGTGACCGCCGTTAAAGTATTAATGAATTTAATCAATTTAAAACACTGAATATTTCGAAACAAAACTTCAACACCAGTTGATATAGTATCTGTATCTCAAATTAATTAGCAATTCGACTAATTAGATATCCCTCGGGCAGGAAAGTGAAACTCTATTTCGGGCGCGAACAAAGCACGGCAAGGTGAAACTTTGACTATTACCCGCCGCCTCGGGGAGTGGACACGAGATCTGCTCCACTCGACTCAGCCGCGTTGGGTAGTTACCGACCCGAAAAGGATTGGAGTTGATTGAATGACGACGCGCGGGATCTTATAGGCCACATTTTGTTGCTTAAGTGAGGGTATAGACGTTTTTCAATTCAATATCGAATGATTCACTTTACTTTAATGCTATGATATTCGATAGTAAATTGACACAAGTGTTTTATATGTAACTAACAACACATCGTTGCCTGCCTGCAATAAGACTGCCTCTTGGGCCGGTGGTTGCAAGTGCGACTGCCCATCGGGAGGTTCTGGGTTCAATTTCCGGGTCCGGTACTATGGGATCTTTTAAATTTAGAATTTCTAGTAGTGGCTTCGAATCTGGATCATGTATGGCAATAAGCTCACCACCTATTCCATGGGACGGAAACGTAACTAGAGAAACGTGGGAATGAACTACACTCCTCTGCCTACCTCTTCGGAGATTACAGGCGTGATGTTACGATGTTACGAAAACAATACGTCGTCGTAGATAACGACCAAGAACCGATCGCCTCTGCGCTATCAACTACATATTTGATTTCTATTACATTGCGCCTAAGGGTTACGCGGCTAGAGTAAAACTTATGTACATACACACATGTGTCCGCTAATATTACAGTATTATCCGCTGTCAAAGTCCGGCCCGCGCTCCTGCTGTCATAATCATAAACAAGCAGAGTATTATTGCGTCGAACACAACACCGTGCCAGCGTTTGGCACAAAGAGATAATAACTAGTACTCGTATATTGGAATTAAACCAACATCATCAGTGCCCGCTACTAGCAATGCATTCGGTTTGCAATTGTATTTGCCGGTTCAGTTAATTGAGGCTGATTAAAATGGTTTTTAAATGTCTCATAAATTCATGATGTTTCATTCATAAGCTTATATCAATAATATGTAGAATAGAAGAACATAACAGAAGAATACATTTCCAGCAAGCGGGTCTGTAAGGATAGAAATTTTTAACGGTCGCTACTCTCTACCTAATTCGTAACGCTCTACCTAAGTCGACCTGGCGTGACAATATAACAGTAATTCTTATTTACAGGAGGTTTAATAACATATTCCAACAGTGGAGTGACAAATGGGTCGATTATTATTTTTATTATTATTACAACATTTTTATTTTTGACAATAGGCTCACGTCCTATTCCATGGGAACAATAAAATATATCAAACGAAACTACCATTTTAGGTTAGTGTTAAGATTATAGTCTGCCACGCTAGTTAAGTGCGGGTTGATGTCACAGTATAATATATTATGTTGCCTCGTTCGTCGAGTAGTTGCAAGCGCGACTTCTGAGCGAAAGTACAAAGTAGAATTGGGTTTTCTAACTTCAAATGCATCGTAGTGGCGCAAAATCCGGATTTGTGTTCGGTATATGACAATAGCTTCGCCACTAACACCCCCTTTTATAACATCATCGGTTCAATGGACCGGGGGACACGCAGGTAGGTGTGGCACACCTATGTCCAACAGTGGACCGGAAGAAGCTGACGTGATGATGATGGATGATGTTTCAAAACCTAAAATAAAACATAAACTGCAAATGAAAATGACAAATTCAATTTCATTTAGCATCGCACAAGCTTTTTGCGATGTGGAAAGCTCTCCAAGAACAAACTGAAGAGGTTCAATGATTCCCCGCATCCCCGCACGCGGCGCCGAGTGGACAACAATTTTTAATTCGCGGCTTACGGCACATGTCTGCTTTATTACACGGAATTTTAACACGGAACTAGCTTTCTTCTGGAAGGGCCTCGCACGCATTGTTTTTTGTTTTTGTCTAAATAATATCACATGGCCTGCGATATCTATATTTATGATCTTTTCTTTATTTCTTCCCTTCTGGGCACATTTTGAAGCTTATAACATATATCTCTGGAAACTCAACTTGTATACCAATGTAATATTTACTTATGATATACCATGTATTACACATACTATTAAGGTAACACATGACCAGCTGTCTCGTGCCAAGCTCACACTCTTAATAATTTTACCCAATGTAACGATGCCAGCTTATTAATGAGTACAATTTTTTTCCTTTTTTTCTCTTCATATTTCAAATCTATGGAAGGAATAAAACCAGTTAAAGCTCATATTACGAATACGTATAATAAAAATAATTAATATATATAATTAAAATTTTCGTTAACCTGTTATCTTTTTTGACCCTTTTATCATGCCACTGCCGGACACAGACGTCCCAGAATGGGAGGTATCAACAGAATTAGACACTTTTTTTAAAAACCCTAAAGTGTGCAATCTTTCTTACGATGTTTTCCTTCTCCATCATAACAATTGATATTTAGTATTAAAACACATTATTTTAAAGTGCGTGCCGTGAATTTGAACGCAGTACCCCCGGAGTGAAAGGATTAAAGTTCCCACCACTAGGCTATTACTGCTTAATATGTTTTTTTTTTAATTCTAATAAAATGTGAATGTATTCAATTGATTAGGAAACTTTAAAACAATGACAGCTTAATCATAGCATGCATTGACACTACGCGAGAAAAACGATATTAAAGAAACGATATCAACTCTATTATTTAAAACAGCCATCATGATTATAGACAAATATTACTATTTCTCTATTATTCCAAGTCTCCTCACAGAACAAAAAGGTGTAAGGCTTGGACACCCTAGTTAGACATCAGAAGGTATATTTTTATTATTTAGCAATAGGATTGCGTTTGGCTGCAATCTCACCTGATGGAATGTGAGATGGAGCCTAGGATATAAAACGCTTGCCTAGACAGTACCTATTCACTCTTGTCTGTAATCAATCCAGATTATACGAATCTGGTAGAATCGACGCCGGTGGGGAATGAAACTACAAGTTAAGTAACTTTTCTAAGCCGTCAATAATGTGTTCTAGATGTTCTAAAAGCATGTTCTAGAAACATATTCTCCTTCGAACAAAATTTGTTCCAGCACAACTATTTCTTAGTGCGAAATTAAAAGTCCTGCTCGTGCCGTCTAGTCTGGCCATCGTCCAACACTCACTAATGGAGTTCAGCCCGTCTGTGACCGACCTCTTCAACGATTGTAGGACACTTCAATGTAAAAATTATGTACCGTTTCATCGGAGATATCTTTTTACTAAGAAGCTCTTTTAAGACATATTGCTGTGGACGGCTGCCAATGTATTGAAGAGTTGATTAATACTCCACTAGGCAATGCTTTACATTTCGTCCGTTCGTTTCTTTCGTATTTCTTAAGAGTAACTTGAATATTTTCCCGCTTGAAAAGCTACAGCATTCATTGGAAAATTCTGCAGCATTTCCAATGTATTTCGATATTATATTTATACCCGTAAAATAATAAAGGTAAATATAGACTGCCTCGTGCGTCGAGCGGTTTTAAGCGAGCCTGCCGATTGGGAGGTCCTGGATTCAAATCCCAGGTCGGGTACTATTGGATTTTTCACATTTAGAATTTCTAGTAGTGATACGGAATCTGGATCCGAGGCCGGTGTATAGCAATAGGCTCACCACCTACTCCATGGGACTTAAATGTAACTGGTGAAACGTAGGAGTGTACTACACTCATCTGCCCACGTCTTCGGGGAAAAATATTATAATCACTAGTTACGTAGAGAGTTGTACACAACATCATCAGCTTATCTCAGTCCACTGCTGGACACAGGCCTCCCCCAATGAGCGCCATCGCGCCCTGTCCTCGGCTTG
>DWEE01001983.1:0-12232 GCA_018245755.1 Parelbella macleannani
ATTTTCTTACACTGGGCACAGATCCAGACTCTCGAGTCACTACTAGAAATTCTAAATTTAAAAAATCCAATAGTACCCAACCTGGGATTTGAACCCAGGCCCTCCCGATCGGCACCCGCGCTTGCTGCCATGCGACGAACAAGGCAGTCATGGACAAAAATGTTGACATATTACTCTACTACCTTTGAGCAGCTGGGTCGGATTGCTAGGGAACAGTAAATCCCTTCAAAATCACAATTTTTATGAATAGTACATGTACGGGATCAATGACTAGGTTATCTCATCTTTCACAACTTAAAACATTAGTCAGTATTAACATAAGATGACAACTTGATAACCTTTGTTACGCTAAGCTTTGCATCAATTTAATAAACTGGTGACATCTTTGTAATATACTTTGTTGCAGTTCCAACTTATTACAATAGTTAAATAAATGGTAGGTTTTTAAAACTTTATTTTGTATCTATTAGTTTAGTGGCCCTATTTGATATTAAATAAATCAACCTTATATATTATTTTAATTATCACCCAAGTTCATTTATATCAACTGTATTATTTATTTTTAGACACACACACGCACACAAGAATTATTAGGTAAAAAAAATTGAAATAATGAATTTGAAAGAAGTATAGCAGATTTATAAGGATAGAAATATTTGCCGCACCATACTCTCTGTCTACCCCTAGGTGACATGATCTATATACATATCTATGTACTAGCCAGCAAATTTTTTCTAATATATTATCCACTCTTAATAAATTGCAATCGGTCTTTTACTAATATATGTATATACAGTGTAATAAAAACTATGATAGTATTGTTAATAATAATATTAAAGTAACATAAATTAAGTATTATTTCTTCATTTATTGTAGCAAAATTAGTACATAAACAGTCAAGTACATGACATTGACTGAATTTTGGGACTTTGGTTCTCAATTTTCTAAAAAAAAATGCGCCACGATCCAAACCCTAGTTTTCCAGGGTGGGAGCTCAAATTCTAAATCACTGGGCTACCACTGTGTAGTCATATCAGGGAATTCGTATATTATGTTTGAAAATGTCAGTTTTCCATAAATATTTAGGTGTTCGTTTAAAATGATGCATGTGTGTTTGTACATAAAGCTCGAGAACTATTGTTATATTATCACGCCAGGTCCCTTGCAGTGTTGGCAAAGGGCACCAAGTGCTAGGTGTTCTTATCCATACACATGTGACGTGGTCGGAAATTTCGTTTTTATTCCCGATTCGTACCAGCTACGTAAGCGCGGCGGGCGAGCGAGAAGCTATGCAGAATCGTTTCCATTCCGATCGGTGCCAAGATACGCAGACGGCCCGCGCCTCGGACGTAACGCAACGAACTCGCGCTCATACGATAAATTCGGTACGGTTCTGACCTTAACCGGCGTTTCTTATTAATTGCGATAGGGTTGCCTTTGACCATAACTTACTTCACGGTAAGCGAGATGTTATGTAGGATATTTCATTTTGAATAAATCCAAATTTTGAATAATTCAGATTTTTAATAAATCCAAAGACACATGCGCCTGCAGTGCGTGTATGAAGAGTGATGAATGTAGACGAAGCACTTCCGGTTTTTAAATACAGATATTTGGCATTTTGTGCTTTTCGCCCACACCGCATGAGACCTGGCGTAACGTTACTATTCTGAGGTTGCTGACCTTCCCACCGGACGGTGCGTGTTCACTCCGGGGGTCCGCCGGCACACCTGCCGGTCAAGCGGCAGTGTGAAAGAAAAAACCCACAACAGGTACAACGCTTTTAACCGCACAAGGTTTATATTTAAATCGACCGGCCGGCGGCGACCGTCGCCGTCTTGCGTTTACGTAAGCTACCTACATTTATGTATATGTGTTCAAGATTGTTCATATTAGCCTTTAGAATCGGGAAGGTCGATAAATACGCGTTACATATTACAATTAGTAATTAATATTTGTTTGTTCTACGGAAATGATTCTGCATCGCTCGTCGTGTTATTTATTTGTGGGTGTATGTGGGTGTATCTGTGTGTGAATGTATGTGATTATGTCCATTAGAAGGGCATGATAAACGTTATTCGTGTACGTTCTTACGCGGAAGCAGTCGCTTTATATAGGACTTGCATTTGGTAGAACTCCTAAGTTATGTTTTCCATTATCGGTATGCTATCGCATTTATGGGAATACCCAGCTTACAGTAGCGTGCTTCAGACCTTTTTCAGTATTGATGTGTTTTTTACACTTCGCTGTTCTTTTCCTTGAAGAACACGTGTGCCGTTTAGAATCATCAACATCATCTTTCCTTTTATCATATCACTTAAACGCGATTCTCCTCTCAGTATGAAGTTTATAAAGTACCTACATATATAAGCTTTACAATGCAACGATTTAAACCCAGCATAATATTAACTAGAGTACCTCTTTGGTCCGGTGGTTAAAAGCGTGACTGCTAATCAATAGCACTGGCTTACAATTAGATCCTCGGGTCGGGAAGTGTTATTAATTTTTTCTAAATGAATTTGAAAATTTCGGCAATGTAGATTGTAGTCTGGATTTGTGCCCGGTGCATGGCAATAAGCTCACCACCTATCCCACAGTGTGAACGTGGCAGTGTACTACGCTCGTCGAACTACCCCGTCGGGGATATACAGACGTGATACTGTAACAGTAACCAACGACAATGACATTTGAAAAACGATTATGTACTTAAAATAGGTGCTGTTTTGGTTTCTAAGAAACGTATCGTTATTTAGTCTATTTGCATTGTTTCACGCCAACGGCGCGATATGAGGAAAAATATTGTGAAATTGTTCCACACGCCGCGCACGTGGTGAATCACTCGCGATTACACGACCGAGTATTAATAATAATGCCCCTTTATTATGTTTGTGTAGTGAAAAATGTATGAGTCAGTTACCATATTATGTTACACATGTCTGGACATGTTATCGATGCAACTACTAATCGATAATAGGAATTGCCGCACTTAACTTTAATTGTAACTGCCGAAACGTGGCAGTGTACTACCCTTCTACGCCTATCCTTTCGGAGATTACAGGCGTGAGCTGCGTACGTAAATTTAATTGTTCCAACTTCGGTCTCTAGTAAGTATTTGTATGGGTTGGGAAGAGAGCAAGAAAGTGCCAACTGCCTCTATCTTTACAAATCTGACGTACTTATACGAAACATAGTATTGATTGCCTTGTAATGTTTTGTTATTAAACAAGTGATAAAATCATTTGGAGTTATTTTTACGATTGGGTTCCTGTGGTTACAGCTCATTGGGTCTTCTGCTGTGGTATACACGGATGTCTTCTCTGTCATATAGTGAAGTGATACGCTTTGTTGTGACGTATATGTAATTTGCGACGGGGTTCCAGGATTGTTGTGTGTCGCCCAAGTACTCGTTTTTCACTGCTACAAATGCATATTCTGGTGACGCAGTTAGAGAAAAAAGTATGCAGGAAAATCTGCGAAAATTTTTGTAGCGTTTTTATTAGACATTAGATGATAACTGATCGTAAGCGTCATTGTCAAGTTTAACATACTACTGTCTGGTCTGGTATGATTTTGTTTTTTTTTGGTTTTAGAAACATTCATTTGTAGTAACTATAGCGGACATTATGACTGTTTAGTGTGTTATCATAATGTGAACACCATAAAATTGAAGGGTATAAAGCATCATCTGGTAGAGGTATCTTTGGTAGTACAAATAATCTGCTGTCGTGAAAAATATTAAACCTTTTAGGCTTTTCAGATTGTTAACTAGTCAAAGCTGTAAACTTCATTTATATTTAAATGGTGTAACATGTGTTGATGTTTTAAAATTGACGTTCTGGTGTTTTCAGCTGCATTGAATTTGTTACATTTAAGTATCTATTTATTTGTGACGCCTCCTGGTATTTCCTTAACGACGTCAACAACAGATCACAATTATGCATCAACACGGCGATAGTGTACATGCACCGCTTCTACGCGTTCCACTCCTTCACACAGTTCCACAGGAATGCCATAGCGGCGGCGGCGCTCTTCCTCGCTGCGAAGGTGAGTTCCGCTCAAAAATATATAATATAAAGTATGAGGAAAGACTTTCTATTCACATCTATAACTCGCAGAAGTCGACTAGGCACTACGCTATAATGACGTACCAACATTGCTATGTTGTTGCCGTTTAACAATATTTGATCCAGCTTAGTTATTTTTCTCCCTACTGACGTTAATTTATATTCTGATCCGTCCTCTAATAGCATATTGACAAAATCGTCGAATCCTTGGAGCGTTCCAACCATTTATTTGTCGTTCTTCATAGTAATGTGAATCCGAGAACCTATGCATTTGTCTACAAGCTCAAGAGGTAATAATATATTGGAATTTGGTAAGGCCTGTGATATTTTTATGATCTACTATTACTTAGCAGTCAAATGAAAACAGGCATTAAATGCACCGGCACATAAAAAAAAAGTTTTCTGTACACCGGACGCGACCTATCCACAGGCATGTTTTTCGACCCGCCGAATCCGAATTCCAAGTCAGCTTAGGCCGTCCTACCTCCAATTTCGAGTAAATTGCAAAAAACCGTAAGAAATAGCCTAATGGGATGAATTTTTTTAACATAGGAGAGTCACTCTAGGCTTAGGCACTTCGCATTACACAAGGTTTAAACCCTCTCCCAGGGGACAAAAAGGTTGTCAAGTGAACAGATACGCTACCAAAGCGCTACCAATTGGTGACAAAAAAAAAACGACAATACGACGCTTACTGACTTTTAATTTTGTGACGTTATTAATAAAATTGATGAGATGGGGCCAAATGAGCTCTAAGGTAAATTAATAATACTGTACCTTTTTCATGTGTTGCAGGTAGAAGAGCAGCCCCGCAAACTAGAGTATGTGATAAAAGTGGCCCACGTCTGCCTCCACAGAGGTGAAGGGGTCACCGCGCTCACCTCCGAGCACTACCAAGAGCAGGTACGCTTTTCTAACGGTTATTTGTGGATATTTAAGCGTTTGGCGTGTAGGTAGGCGTCATGTGTTTAATTATAAGCATTACTGTTATTGGTATATATGGTAAGCTTTGTAGATAATAGTAATAATATGTCGGAAAACCTCGCCGAAGGTTATCAGGATTCCAAATAAGGTAATGTGTGCTATGGTGAACCAGGCGGCTAGTATATTGCAAATTATAAACGTAAAATATATATTTATATAAACATTTTTTATTCGTAATTAAGTATTAAAATATATTTCAATGTTATTGAAACTAGGTATCATTTTGTTGCAGGCACAGGACCTAGTATTCAACGAGAACGTATTGCTCCAAACATTAGGTTTCGATGTAGCGATCGACCACCCCCACACTCACGTCGTACGGACCTGCCACCTTGTTAAAGGTGAGACGCGTCCGTATGGCACGTACGCACTTTGCGTGTAGGCGCGAACGATTCGCGTTTTGGCGAGAGTGTGTGGGCGCGCGGATACGTTTTTCATTTTGTTGGCGGCTTGGTGGTTTTGGGTTTTTAAAAAGTTGTAATATTGTGTAGATCAATGAACGTTACTAGAGTCAACACTATGTTTGTATGCTTTAGTTGCGTTCGATTGTCATTTGTAAATATTGTTGGAAATTTAAATTATTATTGTACTTAGTTTTTTTTAAAAATAGTCAATCATTGCCATAAACAATTCGAATTTATACGTTCTATGTATTTAGTAAAGTCATATAGTGACAAAATTGACTAGATTTAAAAGTATGTAAAAATGAATAATATATAAATAAATTAGATTATTTTCGATTTATCGTTATTATTTGATTTGAATTTTTAATCCTTTGCACCACACCACCTTTCATTAACAAAATAGTTTGCCTCCTTGGAAAAACGCAATAAAAGTGCAATTATAATATATAGATGCCTGTATATCTACAATATTTTATAAAAAATATATAATTTCAATGTAAACATAAATTATAAGACAGAAACCCCATCCATATAATGGACTTAAAACATATATTATATTGTTATTTCATTAAACAAAAGTACACTTGTTGCAATTTTTGGTTTTAATTTTTTCATACAAATGACAATGGAACGCTTACATTTTCATTTTAAAATAACGCCACCGAACCGCATTATTATTTATGAAAAAAAAAACGTACCGTTCGTACATATGATATGAACTGGACGACCAACGGCCAAGTATGAAATTATCTCAACTGTATGAGGTATGTTTATATATATAAACTATGTTTGTGTCTCATGCTCATGCCCTCCCTCCCGCACCCCATCACACTGCGGTAGTATTGCATCTTTGTTAATTTTTAAAAAATCTTTTAAGAACGAACTTAATATTTCAGTTTATAAAATTCTACGGTTTTTTAGTAAATGTATGAAGGAATGTATAACATACCCGATTATGAAATAAGCTTCACGCCACATTTTACCGTTTTGCCTCATATGCTCATTTTAATAAACACATTTATCGTGATCCAGTTACCAATATGCACATATTATACATTTTTTTAACATTTCTTTACAAGTGTATTTGGGCTTTGATTTGTTGCCTCTAATCATATGGACAATGAGTTTTATTGATCTATTGTATGCTTTCATTTCCAGCGTCCAAGGACCTAGCCCAGACGTCGTACTTCATGGCGTCCAACAGTTTGCACCTGACGACCATGTGCCTACAGTACAGGCCCACCGTCGTCGCTTGCTTCTGTATACATTTAGCGTCCAAATGGAGCAACTGGGCTGTAAGTAAAAATCTTATACGTAAAACTACTCATACTCTATCGTCACATCACGTCGTCGCCCTGTCTCAGTTCACTACTAGAGGTAGGCCTGCCCTGAAGAGTGACAACTGCGAACTTTCATGATGGGCTAGGCAACGGCATACTTACCGGTGGCTGGTGCAGAGATATTCCCGACATTCCGGTGAAAGGCAAGTTGGATTTTATATAGAATTGTATGAATCATCGGTTGGCTATGCAAATGAAAATGGTGTTTCAGTAATATGAGATTGTTGAAATAAAAAACTCATTAATCATGTTCCAAAAATTTCGTGTCTAAGCCGTCAATCTATGGTCACTTATCATATGTTCCATTCTAGAATATTCCTTCGATGTTTCATATTCATTTACTGTATTCTACTAAACATCTCTATATGCTATATTCTGGCAATGCATTGCATTTTTATACTTAAACTTGTAGATAGCCCAGTCCCATGAGGGCCGCCAGTGGTTCACTTACGTGGACCGCAGTGTGACCTCAGAGCTGCTGAAGCAGCTGACCGCCGAGTTCCTGCACATCTTCGACAAGTGCCCATCGAGACTCAAGCGGAAAATGATGACCATGTCTAACAACAGTAAGTGTCGTGTCACTCCATCGTATTGCCCATTGGAAACTCCAATTATACAATTTTCAAGTGTGCTACATCTGGCTTACCTCCAGGTAAGATTGGGGTTAAACACTAGCCTATTGCCACAAAAACTATTTTGGCACATTTCTATATACAGCAATATCTGATCTCAAAGCAGGCAGAGCTTGTATTATACCAAACAGCTGAGCAAACTATATGTGTTTAATGAAATTTGTGTTAGTTTGGATACAAGTACGGGATTGCATAAATAAAAAGAATAATTGTGGACAACCAGAAAAATGTAACTGTTAACTACACTATCTGAGAAAAACAATTAAAATTAATGATGCTGACATATTAAAAACAATTTATTACATAGGTACTATGATTTTACCTTAATATTATTTCTAAAAGTGTGTTTTGTTTCAGGTGGTGGGTCACCACACTCGGGCGTTCACCCCTCGAGCTCGTCTTCAGCCCCTGGATCCTTTGATAAGAAGCATCCATCCAATGAGGAGTTCGACAAGTCATTTGATAAAGGTAAGTTCAAATTAATTTGTTTTTATTTTAAATATTTGTCTTGATACTTCTATTGCCCATAGGGCTAGGTAGACATTAAGGATTCATATATTTGTCGATTTTAATAAACTCAAAAAAGGCAAATGTCGTCTCATTGTAGGTCAGTTTCTGCAGTGCAACAATTGATGCATTCATTTGTAGTTCTATAATTTTCAATATTTTTATTATTGTGAGTTTTATGCAACTCTCTTTTGTAAGAAGATAGTTTGTAGATTTAGCAGACAATAAAAGGATTTAGAATACCCTGTCCACCGAGGGGCACCAGCGTCGGCGGTGCGAAAAGCTGTGGTCTGCGATCCCCAACCAGTGTAGCGATTTTGAAAAAACACTCCTGAGGACTTAGGCTGATGATGATAAAAAGAATGTAATACAAACAGTAAAGGAAGTATATACAATGAATATAAATAACAGGTTTACTTTCTTGACTGCCTCGTTGGAAAAGTGGTTACAAGGGCGACGACCAATTGAGAGATCCTGGGGTCGTTTCCCAGGTTGGGTGCTATTGGTATTTATATCTTGAAATTTCCATTAGTGGCTCGAGAGTTCGGCTTTTGTGCCCAGTGCATGGTAATAGGTTCACCACCTATTCTATAGAGGGACATAAACGTGACTGGTGAAACGTGCGAGTGTGGTACACTCCTCTACCAATGTATACAAATGTGAATGAACGTTAAGTATCTCGCTTCTAGTCAAATATGACCAGTGCACAATGATTCACCTCTATTTCATTCATTTACTCATTCATTCAAATGTTTTTTTATTGACAGAATACGAACGTGAAAGACGTCGCCAACCCGTCCCCGGCGGCTACGTGCCCGCCACGGCCGCGCCGCCGCCTGCCGCGCCGCAGCCGCAGAAAATAGACTATAACTTGTACAGGGAGAAAAGAGAGAGAGAAGAGCGGGAGCGGAGAGAGGAGCGGGAGAGACGACAACAGGCTGCGTTGCAACAGAACAGGCCTGGCGCTCCACCGCCCAGTAATCGTCCTACCCAGCCGCCCCCACCTCACCACCAGCGGCCCTCCTCCAGTCAACACCATCATAAACCACACCATACTTGGCCACATCAAAAGCCACCTCACCACAAACCTCCCCACGATCACAGACATCATAGACCTCAAATACCTCCAGTACCTGGCCCCTCGACGGGTCCAAATCCTCCAAGTGCACCCGTGCAACCTATCCCTCCGCAACCTCAGCCAGAAATTATACCACAAAGAACAAGGCCTCCCTCATTGTTCTCTCCGGAGAATGCAACGACTCCGACAGCAGCCGCTGCTGCGGCTCCAAGGAGGCCGCAGCCACCGCCTCAAAGGCCGAGACCTGAACCTAGGCCGGAAGCAAGACCGACACCTACTCCCGCTCCTCAACCGGCACCAATACAAGCTACACAGGAGCCGAGGCCGCTCAGTCCACACAAGAAGAGACCAGATCCCTCAACAGCAATCAGAGAAATGCAACCACCGACTATACTATCGCCATTTTCCTCCCCGAAAGAACAACCCAAGCAGAGACAAAGAGCGCAGTCCAACTCGGAACCAGAATTGATACCCGTTGTAAAGAAGATAGACGAAACGCCAGGATACGAGAACGTTATAAGAGATTCTCAACGCGGTAACGCGATCAAAACTCGAACACAAGAGCAAAGAAAGCCGGAACCGGTAAGAGCCATGAACGGCATTGAGACTGATCCGACGCTCGTTTCAAACCTACTAAAGGAAAGCCTAGCAAAACCAGCGCCTATAACAGTTGCAACAGAAAAGAAATCTCCCGTCGAAGTCAAAAGAGAACCGCCAATAGAACCACCCCAACAACCCCCACCTCAGCCAGAACCCTTACCCCCACAACCAGTTAAAACCGAGGAAGAGTCGGATCACAAGCATAAAAAGGAAAAGAAGAAAAAAGATAAGCACAAACACAAGGATCGTGACAAGTCGAAAGAAGAGCGAAAGAAGCATAAAAAGGATAAAGAGAGAAAGAAGGACGAACCACCTCCCGCTCCGGCTCCAGTGGAAACACCAGCTGCTGACGGACCGTTACGAATAACTATTCCGAGAGAAAAGTTATCGACGAGTCCCGGACTGAAAATAAAGATTCCCAAGGAGCGGCTCGCCGCGCCTCCGCCTCCGCCACAGCCGCCCGGCCTCAAGATCAAGATACCGAAGGAGGTGTTGGAGACGTCGAGGAAGCGGCCCGGGGTCGCGGAACCCGGGCCGCCGCAGAAGATGCCCCGCCAGAACGGAGCACCCCACCACAAGGTAGGCAATTGGAATATCCCACCCCCTTACAGCCGGCCGCCGCTACCGTTCTACATGGTGCCACCTCCGCCCTACTTCTACCGCATGGGCCTGGACGGGTACTACTACGGCGCGCCCATGTACCCGCCGCCCGCGCCCGCGCCCGCGCCGCCGCCGCTGCCCGCCATGCCGCCGCCGCCCGTGCCGCCGCCGCCGCCCGAGTAGCCAGCGTACTCCGACACGCTGGCTTAGCGTTCCCTTCTTATGTAACCTTATCCTTACTTTGACTTAATTATGTACAAAGTATTATCTTTCATAATACTATAGAAGTTAATTCTTCCCACCTGCAGCATTGTCTTGATTTTTCATTATATGTAATGAGGGTAGGCAGTAATGTGAACACTTCTTAACTTGTTGCAATCTCCTAGTTTTAAAGTCCTAAATCTGGTTATAAGCTCCAAGTTGGTTTAACAGTTGTATGTATTTAAGATCGATTAAACTTCTAACATTATAGAATTCATTTTAAAATAGACTGATAGCAAAATTATAGCCAAATTCTTGATGTTGCCAATTAGATGTTTTAAAATCCATCATTGGATCCATTAAATCCATCATTGAAATAAATCCTTTAAGTTGGCAATTGTGACAAAAAATTTGTTTAAAAAACTTCAATAGCGTGATTCTGTAAATGGGCGCAGTAACGCCATCACTAGTACAATTATGAAAACTCACTAACATATCAAAAGAAATCTATAAAAGATGTTTGGTTACGTACAACAGTTATAACAACATGGTCGCTAACTTTTTCTATGAAAAATCAAGAATGGTAAATAATATATTATATTTTACTATAAATATTTTAATATACAAGCTTTAGATTTTATAAATATCAAATTAGAGATATAAAATTGATATTTACATGAGTGTCTTTCTAAGAATGACATGAATATTACATACAAGAATTTGCATAGAAGAATTCCTTTAACAACACTGTTTAAGCTATTTCATTTGTAAAGACACAATACAAGCTAAATTGCTTAAAAACAGCATTCGAGCATCTATTTAATAACGGGCTCAATCTTTTTAAATGTCTGGAACTATTTTAAATATTCCATTGTGATATTTCGATAACTTGAAATTCTGTATTTCTGCCACGTACATAGCTCACATACAACTGACCGTGTCAACTTTGTGTCATACAAAGGTGGACGGCACTTATGTATTAATGTAGATCTCGTTATATATTATGAAAGTAGGCCACCGTGACGCCGTCCTTTATTTTACTATGCTATATAGGTACAACTTGCAAAAGTTGACTAGGCACCTCGCAGTGATGACGTAAAAGTAAGGTGCTGACGCGGCATAGGCGAGAGCTGTAGGCGAGTATTCCTTATACGTGCCAAGTTGATTTCTGCGTGTAGGAGCAACTAATTTTGTTACCTCTCGCTTACTTCACATTTCGTTATAAAGTTGCTGTGAGTGTTTTGTAGCATCTGAAGGAGCTTTAGATGTTTTTTATTTACCATTCCATTCACATTCCATTGTTGTTATTCTCATTTAGTATGTAAGTGTAACATATTTTTAAATTATATTTACAATCTCTCAATTTATTTATAAAAGTTCTCTAATGTACAAATTTTTATTATACAAGCTTTTTCAGATATACATATTTGTTATGTATAATAAATATACTCCTATTTTATAAAAATATTTAGATAATATATTTAGGATATTATCACTATCGTGCTTCTAATCTTTGCAATATATTGTTGTCCGTTATACATTATATACATTATGATATTTTAAAAGTTATATTTGGTAGTGAAACGTAAGAAACATTTTGAAAATTTACACTTTAGAAGTTTTTGTAAATGATATATGGGTGTATTAAAAAAACATATATTTATAAACACGGAACGCAAGTGTGTAGACAAAAATATAAATATTAAAAAAACGTTGATATGCTGGAGAGTTATTGGAAATTTTGACATATAAATTATACAAATTATTTAAAGATATTTTTCTAATTTATAAATAGAACATACTCATATTAACGGAAATGTAT
>DWEE01001984.1:0-12228 GCA_018245755.1 Parelbella macleannani
ATTCGTGGTCTTGTAAAGTTAAAGAGACAAAATATTTGTTGACGAGTAAATACTGGTTCAGCCTGGGATTATGTCTTTTCAGTTTGAGAGTCGCAAACAACTTATTTGTTATATTCCGTATAGCTGCCTCCGTCCTCATCAGATCGCTATCGACTATTGGTTCTTCAACAGAATTCGAGCAATCTATTAAAATGAGAGCACTTACAATGAATACTATATTCTTGATACAACGCATGAGAAAGTAATATATTAGATATATCTCTACGTTAGTTATAATTTTAAAGTAGAGTAAAAACTGTTTATTTGTTATTTTTAATAAAAACATGTGGAGAAAATAACATTTTATATTAGTTTTTTATTTCTTTGCGCAATATGGTGTTCTGAAAATTATTTTTATATTACTGATATTTTTTATGAATGCAATAATGCAATGTTGTTTTGTAATACGAAGTGGAATACATTATTTTGCTCATTTTCCTTTTTTAAGATCTTCCAGTAGTTTTTATTTTTATACTTATAACAAAAATATTACATTGCTTAATGTAATTTTTTACCGCAACATCTTCAATAAGATTTGAACTAAAATATGCCGTCAGAGAATATATAATATGATATTTCTTGCAATAAGTTTTCGATATACAATGCCCGCTGCCACTGTTCGAATTTTAAGCGACTAGTTTGGTGGTCCGCCTGACGCGAGTAAATATTACACTATAGTAGGTTGTGTGAAAAATAGCTGATGCTCAGTTTCAGACTTTCCAAAAAAATATTTAATGTTCAAATTAAAGTTAGATATATATTACATAATTATGTATATATGTTTATACCAAGATATTCCTCTTTACATTACATTGGAGAGGAAACCTAAAGAATTTCCAAGTTTCAGTCAACCTTTACACCCTTTTTTAGTTGTCGACCTTAAAAAGGATTCTACATAGGTTATTTTACGAGTATCATCATCATGCCACTTTTTTTTAAATGTAGAAATAGGCTCCCCTTTGTCTGCGATCCCACCTGATGGAAAGCGAGATTCGGCCTAAGATGTAGCACGCTTGCCTAGAAAGTCCTATTCACTCTTTTTTTTGAATAATTCCAGGTTATGTTATGTTATGTTATCATCATGCCACGGTATCATGGCATGCTTTTAGACATACAATATGACAATCAATAGTTATTATGCTGACTGCTTCGTTAATCTAAAGGTTGCAATTGCGACTACCGACCGAGAGGTCCAGATTTTTGGTCGGGAATTGTTAGGTTTTCCTAACTCGAACTTCCTAGTAGTAGCTTGGAGTTTGGATGTTTGCCCGATAGTATTAGGTTCACCCCCTATTCCCCAGTGTAGTGTAGTTACCTACCCTCCGCTATCTACCACTTCGGTGAAATACAATAATGATATTATATGTTGTGCACTTTTTTTTTTACAAATTTTTGTCTATTGCTAGCCTTACCCGCTTTATGCCACCATTGAATAGGTAAAGGATGGAAAGTGGCAAAGCGTCTTCAAATGTTAAATTTTCCAGCAGTAACTAATATTTGTTAAGCCTATTAGAAAATAAATTCCTCTTTTTTATTTTCACGCTTTATAAATTATTAATACAAATAGTTTGCAATGCTTAAAATGACAATTAATTTCCGGATGACTGAAAAGAACGAACTCAATCAAACAAAAGCTTTATCTTAACGTCAAAAGCACAGAAACAAATAAAAAATGGCTTTGCTAGCAATAAAATCGTATGGGGTCATTTTCCCATGGCACCACAACGTCAGGACAGTGTACAACAGGTGTAGAGTTGGGGGCCGCGATTATGTAGGCTTTGGTATAAACGGTGGTGCAACCTATAAGGATGATCCTCATTTCCCGTTCCCTGCGATTCGCTTCAAAGAAAATACAAGGGACATTTGGGTGAGTGGTCATAATGTCTAGGTAGCTAAGCATATGAGAAGCTGTCGGATTTTATGTTTTCCTCGTTAATTTGTTTTGCTGGCTGGCTGTTTATACAATTTTAATAAAAAAAAAAGACAATTACTGAATGACCCATTTCATGAATTCAGGCACTTCGTGAGAAAGAGAAGGGCGACTGGCGCCAGCTGTGCTGCGAGGAAAAGAAGGCGTTGTACCGGGCATCGTTCTGTCAAACATTCGCTGAATTCCTGCATCCGACGGGCCAGTGGAAGTTTATTATCGGCTGGGTTTTAATCCTGTTCTCCTTCGGCTTCTGGGGCATGATGTTTCACCACTATTATGGTTACATTCTTTTGAATTGTACTATGCTTAAGTCACAAAAATTAAAAAAGGAAATTATTTGTATTTAGAAACCAAAGATTTTTAATCAGTGTCCCAGTATTTACAATACGATCCACGTCAATTGTAATATATACATAAATATGGACCATTCACTTTAATTTCGCTAAGTCCGAGCTGTTTTGTTATTGTTTTTTAATTTCTAATGGGAAGTGAATTTGAATAAAACTGTAGCTTTATTAATAAATAAAAACAAACTTTTCTTAAACATGATAATTGTAAACTTCAAAGAACTAACATAGTGCCTAATTGTAATCTTTAAAAAAGTAGATATCTTGATTTTAAATTTATAAGCATTAATAGCTTTACGTCTAAATTTCTTTTTTTTACTGCAGTGGCGGAGCCCCTACCTCCGTCGCTATCCAAAACCTGCCAGAAAGCACAGCTACGTAGAATGCTTGAGCTTCGCGTTAACCCCATAGACGGCATTTCATCTAAATGGGACTACGATAACGACAGATGGAAGGTATGACGATTAACAAAAAATAGATGACCAGACAGGAGACCAATTGTCGGCTGTGAATTATACGAGTAGACTGATATAACCCATTTATTATATTCATCATCACTGGCCTCCATAATAAGCTGGCCTGGTCCTGGTTGACTTTACACGTGTTAGAGAATGTTATGAGAAAATCAAAGATGTGCAAATCCACCTACAATATTATCCTCCCTCGATAATGACGGGGGAAAAACGCTATAAAGCAAAACCCTTACATAATTATAAGAAAAAGATGCGTTCCAGTCTTGATACTTCTTGCATCGGCATGTATTAATAGGTACAGGTACTTCTTACATCGGTATGTATACCTATTCTAAAAGATTTACAGATTTGAACATAAATATATTTTCTCCACAGTGAGTCCTGCCACAGCCGAGCTTCACATTAACTACTAGATGTATTATTATTGTTTGAATTATGATTAATAAAGTTCTTATTCTAAACGAATATTTTTAAACTGTATGTCTTTTAAGCTATTTGTCATCTCATGCAATAGAAAAAGAAAGAATAGCATTTTCTTTTTTAATACACAGAAGAGATGTTTCTGTGTAAAATTGTAACCAATACTTTAACGTGTTGCATGTGTTTTGCACTATTTACTAGAAATAAAGATACACGATTCTACCACTTAATAGATTGTATACCACTAGTTTTATTGATAGAGTAATAAATGATCAGACGGGATCCAGCTGTTGGTATTTAAAATAATTCGTGGCGAACCCCCGATTTCCCGCCACGTTTCTAATATACCTAACGTTTGTGCGGAGGTTGCGTGTGCGCCCATGCGTGAAGTATTCACCAGCCGATTGTATATATAGAAGTGAAAACGATAATTGCCCGCAATAAATACTAGAACTGATACCTCAGTGTGCTCAAGAACACAGACATACAATTACATCATGAAGTGCGCGGTAAGATTTTACGCCATCTCTACGTTTGACAGATTTATTTCCTAGTGTTAAAATTTATACTGCGTTGTTGGTCAAATCGACTGCTCATCGAGAGGTCCTGGGTTTGTTCACAGGTTTTGGAAAGTATTATCTGATTTTTCTATCTTGAAATTGCTAGTAGCAACACGCAGACTGCATTTGTGCCCACTGTATAGTTCACCCCTTATTCCATGGTGAAACATAACACAACTGATGAATCAGTTCAAGTAGTGTGCCAGAGGGGAGCACACTACCTGAACTCATCAGTTCCCTACCCCTTCTAAGAAATGTTGGCGGGTAGTTATGTTACACTGAAAAACTATAGAAAATAGTACAAGGAATACATAGAATTAAGGTCTTTTGTCGCCACAATACTTAGTTCAAATTTTTGTTCTTTCAACGCAGCGAAGTACTTTTCAACCAAATTGTAGAATTGAACATTGTACGTATTTTATCGTTAGATTTGTTAATATTTATCATATTCATAATTTATTGTCTATGGTTCCAGGTGGCAATCGTCCTCGCGATTATTGGCATGACCTTAGCCAACCCCGTTCCACCGCTAGGACTCGCTAGCCTCGGTAACTGCAAAATCTATTAAAATAATAATCATATTCAAGGTTTTTTGTACATATACATATATTGAACTTATTAATTAATCCCTATATTCAACTTGTAGACCCATTTGACAGCATATTAAATCTAACATTTTAAATTCACTCAAAATTATCCAAAGCCATCTTTCGATTTGATAATAATATCGTATGCCATGTTTGACTATAGATAGAACAAGAATAATTCTTAGGTTATTTACGCTCATATTATAGTTTAAAATCGTTTTCAGCACGAAGATCAAAGGCCTTTAAGAATTGCTAGCACTGCGAGCACGGTAGGAATATAAACACCTAATAGTATTTATATAGTGACTGACACACATTAAATACCAATAAAACCATTTTGACTCCCCTTGACGATTCATAATTTTATCCAAGTTTTAATTCTTCGGTCCATCATCATCCCTTTTTTATCGTTCCGCTTTCGGGCACAGCCAAATTCAGACCAAATTCTTAAATTTACGAGTTGTTAATTTTTAGACAAAAATGTGAATAGCTCTGTTCATTGACACTGAACTCCCTTTGCAGTGAAGGGAAAATTCGTGAAGAGACCGCCTCGTTTCGTGAGGCACTCCCAACGCGCTTAGCCGTCGGCTTAGACCACCTCGACACACGCCCTGTTAGACCTAACCGCGGTTGTTGTGGACTTTAAGGCTTTTCCTTCTTCCACAGCCGGACTACCCCTTGTTCTACCGGCTGTCTCGGTCACGTCCAGTGTCATCAACCATGGTGTGCCTCTTACCCGAATAGTCGTACCCTCTATTCCTATAATAAAAACCCCTATAATCCTTTTCCCAACTACCTGATGAGGAATCAACTGGGACAAACACTGGCACTAATTGGATTCTTCCGTCGAAGTTTCTAGATGAAATATTAATAAATTTCACTATGTACCTACTTGCTGTTTATAATAAAATGTTTACGACTTTTCGCTTGGTTTTATTTATAATTTGATTATGACGTAATCCTTTAACATTCGCATATAGTGAAATACATTTTATAAACAATTTTGATCTTCAGAAGAGATTTTAGTTTTTGAATAAAGAAATACTTACTTTAAAAAATAACGTTGTCGCCAACAACGCTTAAATAACGATTAAACAATAATGCAGTCAAAAGGTCTCATGTTAGTTATTACAACGGTAATTGTAAAAATCAATTGTCACAAAGAGATAGATACCTCTGTTTCGTCCAGCTCGTCCGATGATAGTAAGTTTTGTATAAGAACTTATACGACAACTACTAAGACAACTACTAACAACTAATAAAATAGAAAAAAAGAGTCAAATAGAATATAGCAGAGCATTTTATTACAAGCATGATCAAGTATTACATGAGTGTCATTAATTAGAACATTCCTACTTTTGTTGTGTGGTAATCATATTTGATTAAAAAATGTTTGCTACTGTTTTGATCTCCGCTTATAATCTCCAATCGAGCAGCGTGAGTACCTATCTACCTAATTACACTACAGGGCCTAGACTGGTTTTCTATGCCTACCTAAAGGTGCATAAAGGTCTAAAAATATATTGTTTCATCCAGGTTGTAAGCAGCATGGATGAAACATTATATTTAGACGAGTGCTGATAAATATTTCCGTCCAATTTTTCTCTCAACCCACAAAGTTTGAGAGACAGCCATAATCGATGACTGGACGTCAATTTTATAAGAACATTGCTTATGATCTTTATTGAGTATATGTATCTAATAATATAGACAAGTTTGAATAAACCATTTAAATTTTAATTTGATCATGGGTCTGGAGATATGGTACATGCACAGAAAAGAGCTAAATTTAATTATTTTAATAGTGGAAAGAGAAGAGATTCGGCGTAATATAGTTGAAGGACAGGAATGGCAGTATGAGGGTTTGCCAATTGATTTTCCGTCACGAAGAATTGGATACGCTACGAAGGCAAAATCAAAGACGGAAACAATCCGTAAGATATATACTTAAATTGTATAAATATACATACCTATAATAAGATGTTCAAATTTTTATGCTTTTACTTCCTCCTTTTACTCATTTTAATTAGGTATGTAATAAGTGTTCCTTTTCTCTTCCCAATGTAATTCTAAGAGGAAAAAGGAAAACCTTGTGCCTCTTAGAATTGAATTGACAGCCTTGAGACATCAGCGAAAATGTAAACACTAACTCGAATAAGTAAAGTAAAAGGTAATGCTCATGTTTAGCCTCTACGACGGTAAATCCGCCGAACAACCGACGCTACCGGCGGGTCTACGACGCAGACGAGGTGGCGACCATCCACGACTACCCGTTCCTGGCAGCACTGCTGGTCAACGACCAGCTGTGGTGCGGCGCCATCATTCTAGACACTGACACTGTTCTTACTGCCGCGCACTGCCTTCAGCTGTATGTAATAATTTTTGCAGTAAACTTAATCTTAATAACTCTCCAAAGTGACTTAATCAGACTTTTCCTAGGCATGTTTGCTATATATTACGACGTATCCGCTTGCACCATCGGGTGGGAGCGCGGCCGAACGCTAGCCTATCATATAAAAATAGTAATAACTTAGCAAAGCAGACCTCCCTTCTGATAAAAGAACATCGAAGAGATCCATAGAACTCAAGCGTCTTTAATAGGTTCTTTTAAGTATTAAAGAGCAGGAATATTATAGGCAAATCTAGTTCTAGTAGATCTTCACGAAAACGCTATGCATATATTGTATATGTAAGTGCTATGTTTGTGTTTTTAAACAAAGTATTTTAACAGTTTCAAATGTATGGTAAATGGTGGTAAAATGTTGTTCCATGGCTAAAATATCATTGCGACTATTTATGTTGCAACAGCAGTCGTACCAGTGCTATGCATTACTGCATCGCGCTTTAAAGAACAGACCAAACGAAGCACTATTGACAGGCTAGTATACTCCACATTAAAAATTAGTTCTAAACCCAAAACCTCGGCCAATCAATATGTGACTGACCTCATTAAATTATGCTATTTCAAATTAAATGCAAATCTATGGCCCGTACTATTTATAGCAAGTAGATTCTTTTGTACATTTTCTCTTCTGATCACAATTTTTCATCCACAGTCAATACAACAATCGCTTCTTCCGCGAATATATAAAAATGTTAAACGTCAGAGTCGGTTCGACCAACGCGACCTCTGGCGGCGAGGTGTATAGAGTGACTGAAATTTTTTTCCATCCGAATTACAAACCGAGCACTTTGGAATTCAACTTTGCACTTTTGAAACTCCACAAAAACATGAGTTTTGACAAACCGAATGTGAGGGTAGTTAATATTGAGTACTCGACAGACAAAATCATACCACCAGAGAGCAAAATCACCTTTCTCGGATGGGGATCTGTATTGGTGAGTATGTTATAGGATTAAATTTATTAAGTTACTGAAAATTTCAAGGCTCAATGACCACGAGGGCAGAGTCGAAACAAAGCGACACTTTCTCTTTAGCAACATATTGACTTCTATTTCCATTAACTAACGTACCTATTTGTATAAAATGAAAATATAAACATTTGTTGGAGACCGACGCGAGATTGTGCGCGTCGCCGCGCGTCTTTATATTTTCTCAAAAATAATTTGCGCATTACTCAAGTGAGAATTGAGTCTTAATCTAACTATTTTTTGTGACAATTTAATAATCGGGAAAATATTTAAATACGTAATCAAATTTTCTTTTTTTTGTTCGTATAATATTTAGGGTATCGGAGGTCTCGGTGGCCATGTCTTGCTACAAAAAGTACAGCTACCAGTCTACGATCTAGCAGACTGTCAGGAAATCTATGGCCGGTAATTCTTTCTTTAAATAAAAATAAATGTAGTAGGTATATTTATTGGTCCAGATAGAAAAAGTCTTGCGGATGTTCCCATGCTGTTAGGCGCACAGCAGGTAATGCTTGCAGATAAAATTATCTCGTCAAACATCCCATAACTAAAATCTATCAGAGACAAATCAAAATATTCGGACTACCTCCTCAGAGTCAAGAATAACATATTATACATTCAAATGATCTATATGAACGTTACATAAATCAGAGTACAGTAATCTACCTCCGCACACCATACGTAAGTTGGTCCTATCTACTACCTTTCACAGCCTGGAATTTAGTGAAACTTGCAGATTTACGATTTCTTTGCAATCTGGTCGCTATTATTCATCTAAAGCTACAAATACAAGAAGCTAGTAATGGACTTTTAGGTGTATAGATGGATGATTAGATAAAGTTTTTTAAGCTCTTGCTTTCTGACCAATTAATCACTGTATCTGATAACATTTGTAATTTCCAGGGAACTAGTGACTCGTAACAACTTTTGCGCAGGGTACATTACAGTTATGAAGAACGTTTGTAACGTAAGTTTTAGGTTCACTTTTAAGCTGTTTGTGCGATTACCTTACATCTGTGTATTATTTTTAAACTGAGGACTCAATTAAAACAAGTCTACATGCATTATGCAAATATTTGTCCAATCGGTTACCTACTGCACTTGATACTCTTTACACGACAGACCGCCCTTACGACCAATGTATGAAAAGTGATTTTATTTTCCTTATTTCAGTACCATATAGCACAGAACTTTAGTTTTCGTTTACCGAAATCCAAAACTTATAAAAATAGAATGACCAATAGTTATTTGCTACGATTAGAGTCTGTATTCGACAACGAGTACCTATATGGTCTATTCTGATAATCCGACTACGTATAAGTAGATAGGTACTAATACCTAGTCAAAGTGTATAATGTCTGCTATACTAAAGAATGCCCCATAGTTAATAAATTTAATATCCTTACAGGTTAAATGAATTAAGTACGAAAGAAAATTTTTAAATACTGGTAAATAGCGTTGTGTATGATTTACTAGAAAAAACCGATTATAGAATTATCTGATGTTTTTATTTGTTTATTTTTTGTACGACACAAATAAAGAATGAATAAATAGATACGGGGTTGATTCTAGCATTGCATTTAACCTTTCATAACTTATAGCACGACGCCGGCGGTCCAGCTATATTAGACGGTCTACTCGTCGGTATACTGTCCTTCTCTTCGAAACGATGCGATGTGCCAGACCAGCCTGCAGTGTTCTCCACCGTCGGGAGCATCGTACCGTGGCTAGAAGGTCTGAGAGAGAAGACATTTAAGACGACGTAAGACTTCAAAGCTATATAACATATTTAGCACAGTAGTACCGATATCATGTGTTAATTTAAAGGGAAGTAGGTGAACAGAAAAGAGCCTCAAGCTGCTGCTAGGATGTGGACCTTGGTCAACCCATCTAGTAGTAGCCATTTTAAGTGAATGAACCTGTTCGATTATTAGTAATTCTTCTAATATTTGAAGGAATAATGTGAACCGTCTCACGTGTCCAGCTTGTAAGTATTTTCTGTAACTAACGGAAGATAAAAAATTACTCATACATAACGAAAAATATTTAATCCCCAATGACCAGTGAACACCAAAGAGCAATGGAGTCTAGTGGATTATGCACTATACGTCTTCAATGTTCACAAGGCCCCAATAACATAAGCAAAGGCCGCGACTATATTAGATTATATTATCTCGCTATCAGTCGCGTTATCAGCTGCTCGCGACAAATCACTTCAAACACGCACTTTTACATAGCTAAGTCGCACTTTATTTCAATGTATTGTTGCCATAATCATGATGCTGTCAATTCTGAAACTGTACAACATGTACTTGTGTTTGATTTTATACTAATACTTCGATATCTATGACTATACATGACAAAAAAAATTAAAAAATGATTTATTTTAAAATATGTAAGGCACATTTCGCTACTTTTCGTTATATGGATAATGTCCATATACATATGTGATGGAGCTCATTGGGGGAGGCCGATGTCCAGCAGTGGACTAAGATAGGCTGTTGCCGATGACGATGACTACATACCAAGTCATATAATTACGGATTTCCTACCATAAACTCGTTAAAGTACTTGACTGGTATGTTTAAAAAAATATTATAATTGTTTCAGAAATACAGAGATAAAGTCTTCAGATTGGGCCAATGTTCGCGAATGAAACACGGATTCGTTACATCAATAATATATTTCCTCTAATACTGTACACAGTGGTTTTCACTCAACACCAATACTACTTTGCAACAAGAGAAATAAAAACATAAGAAATATTCCTTTTAAACTTCATATATTTCTATTCAACACAACAATATCGAATAACATACAATTTTAAAGTTATGTGCTCTTTAACGGATCTTCCGTTTATGTATTTAAATGGAATGATATCGAGCTGATTCAAAGTTTTGAATACTTAAATTTTTTGTCGGTGATTAATTTAATAACGGCAATCCAAGCTATTTTTAAATATATACAGCGAAAAAGTTGACATTTGTATTACCGCGGTTCCACGGCGCCTGTCAGAGTGGCACGCCCGTTCCGTCACACGCAGCATATCGCCTAGTTTAATAAGAATAACAATAAGAACTATAAAGTTGTCGCATTTTTTAATATGCAAAAATTTGAGTGCGTAACATTTTTTCCGCCTAATTAAAGCGGTAGTTGATGTGGAGCTCAGGTTTAATGTCGTACACCAAGTTGAGAATATCTTTGATCACCTGGAATACACAAAAACTTATATTGTTATTTATAATCACTAGACTAATTAAGTAATGAATTTCTTAAGAAACTACGAAAATATAAAATCTACAATAAAGAATAAGATATTGAAAATTTATAAATATTACAGCACTGCTTGGTAGTACAGTTGTTAGTTTTGATTATAAATTTATCTTAGAATGGAATCAAAATATTTGTAGTAGTCAAATTTTATCCTATATATAACAAATGTGCAGGAAACTTACAGCCTCCTGCTGAATTTGGACCATCTTGTTCATTTCATCAATCTTCACCCTGGTCTCAGCATCAATCTTGGCAGCAACACCTTCCCTTGTGCCCATGTGCTATTCACATAAACAACGGTTAAAGCCAATTAATCAACAGTTTATTAAAAATATACCAAATACAGAATTTGCAAAATGTAATTCTAATGGAACATCAAAAAGCAGATTGTTTTTCCTAATTTCCCTCATATAGTACCCTATCATAGTGTCTATGGATCTTATACATGAGCATCAATTATATTATAAGCAATCCCTAAGTGTGGCACTAAGTAAAGAGAAATTGGAGTGAAAGAAAAACGGAAAATTAGGATACTATATGAATAACTTTGTTGCCCAACATGCTTTAATTTCAAGGTTGTGTTATGCATAAAACATAGATACACCTTTTTGTCAAATGTTGATTATAAATTGATTAAAACATTGAAATGAGAGGAGGAAGACTATGGGTTGTTGTACTTCATCATCAGTCATTGTTGTTACCTACTACTTAGAAGTTTTTAAGACATTTTAAAATAAACCTTGGCCTCAAAATCTTTGAACTGCCTCTCACGCTCCTGTCTGTACTTCTCCACCTCATCTTGAGCCTCTTCCTTGGCCTGCTTTAGGCGTTTCGCTTTTCCTGTGACACACAAACACAATCATTATAAATATTTTTTTATAATATGAATTTTTATAACAAATTGTGATGTCATGATAACTTATTGTGAAGAACACTATACTCATTAAATGTTACATTATGCCTTCAAAAATACACTACAGTCCAGTAATGTACATACAACAATGTGATTACTTTTTGATGTTATCTGTCTATGCTAGTTATTATAGGAAATTAGATATATGCTTATATTATGTTATGTATTTCTGACATACTGAAAAAGCCTTAAATTATCAAATACTCATAGCACCAGGTTGTTCTATATGTTAAAGTAGTTATTTGTCCCATTTAAAGACAAGAGCCTAGATCAAAACCTAGTAGCATTATATAAGATTTGTTTGCATGTGACCA
>DWEE01001985.1:0-12227 GCA_018245755.1 Parelbella macleannani
GCAGAGGAGTGTAGTACACTCCCACATTTTACCAGTTACGTTTAAATTCCATGAAATAGGCAGCGAGCCTGTTGCCATATACCGGGCACAATTCCAGATTCCGAGTCACTACAGGAAATTCTAAATTAGAAAAATCGAATAGCACTCGACCCGAGATTTGAACCCAGGACCACTCGATCGGTAGACGCGCTTGCAACCACCAACCGACCAACGAGGCAGCCATTTTTTTTTTAATTTCTATATGTGGCATGTTCTTGATCTATTTCCAAGGGTATTTGTACATTAGAAGCAAATAAATGTTACGAGGCAATTTTTCATTTCTACAACATTTGTTACAAAACCTATCTTTTGATAGGCACACCACCTACTTGGGACGGTCCATGGGACGTATACATACCTGGTGAAACTTGGGAGTCTACTACACTCCTCTGAGTACCTCCTAGGGGATTACAGGCGTGATGATACGTGGATATTACTTATTTATTTTGATGTTTATCGTAAGACTCCGCACATTATGCATATTCATAGTACTTAAGTCTGCTTAAAGCTATTTTGTCTGCATTAATTCTGCTAGGAAATGTGTGACTAAATATTTTAAACTGACTATATTTGCTGTGAAATTCTGTGCTCTGAGATAAGATTTTTTATATTCTCATACTGCTATTATATATTTTGATTTGAAAAGTAGCGAAAGACTAATACGAAGAAATTTAATTTAGTGCTCAAAAATTTTGTGCGTAAAATGTCATTCAGTCATTTTGAATTCTAGATACGACTTTTTATAAGTCTTATTTATTATCTATTTATTACTTGCTAAATTAGAGTCCCACATCTATAAGATTATCTCGTTCGTAACTTTCACTCAGTGTAACTATAAAAATTGGTAGTGTTTCTATCAGATGACAATTTGAAAAAGTAATGTAGGTTTTACTGAACAGTCGATGATTTATGAGGTAAATTAGATATGGTTAACAGATTCATTCCTTTGAAGGTTACAGTAACTAATTTGCAAATAAAACAACTGAGCATCTAGCTATTTGATCTGAAAGAAACTAATCTTTCATCTTTAAGAAAGTAATTATCAACGGTAATTGGATATTTAATTATTTTTGTGGTATTTTTTGGATTGTTTCGAGAGTTTGCCTATGCGTTTGAAATGCGGAAATATTTTATGTACACTTGTTAATTATGTGCACGGGTTATATACTAAGGGGTTTTGTATTTGTACGGTAACTTTTAGTCAAACTAATTTCAATAGAGTTGAAGGTGAAGCGCGTTTTTTTCATATTTGTGAGGAAGAGACAGTTGATCCGTGTTTTTGAAGATATGGCCCATTTAGCACCTTATATATAAATTAGGATAAATATTGTTAATGCTAACAAAGACGTTATTTTGAATTGTGTTTAAGTGTGCTCCGAGTTTTTGTTAGTAAATCGATATGTAAAAGCAATTGTTATTAACACGAAAAAAATTAGTTCCGAACTTTAAATGATTTTGTATTCTCAATAAGTTCCTAATATATATTCTTAATTCTAGAAAACTTCGCTCTTCAATTTTGTCCTTAATGCGACTGGTGGTGGTGGCGGCTGGGTTCCACCGCGTCCGTGTGGTGGGGCGCCATAACGTCCCGGCCAGTCGACGGGACGCTCCCGTGGTGGTGATAGCGCCACATTCCTCATTCTTCGACGCCATTGCCATCGTCTGCTTGGGAGCTCCCAGCGTCGTCGCCAAGGCTGATACGGCGAAACTTCCGTTCATTGGACGTACGTTTTGGAAGCATGCTGTGTGCAGTAGATCGCTTGATGTTTTGTTTTTGGTTTATTTCGCGATCATTATTAAAAATTCTATTCTCACATTAATCAGAAAGGTCCATATTTATTTTATTTGATCTAAAAATCGATTCCATTCCACTTTTATCGCGGTTCTATTGGCATCTTTATTTTATTTTTCATTCACAAATAACCCTCCAGCAATTTTCATTATACTTTTGCGTTTTAATTTCTGGCCACCGATTTTTTCTTTTGTTATTGTTATTTATCTGGTCAGCTCATAGATATGCTCAAAGTTCCATCCGAAGGCGGTCATACATTTTTAGATATTGGCAAATGCTTCTTGTGAATAAATAGCGGGATGTTTGTGTTTTTTCTTTTACGTTCGTAGACGCAGATTGGCATGGCTTGATGTGTCGTTTTGTTCATATTTTGTAGTAAATGCCGATATTACTATTGTTATCTCTGTGACCAGCTGACGTTGAATGTGCTTTCAGTTTTGATCTTTATCTGATATGTTAATTTTTTCTACGTTTTATGTTCTTAAAATTATATAAGAACTTTGGTGTTTCTGAACACTTCGATTGGTATTATAACAAACATTTAAGCCATTGCTTTACAGTATACCATATATTTTAAGTATAAGAGCTTTCGGCGTTCATAGCTCTGATGTAATTGCGGATCGTAAGCCAACCCTTGAAGGGGTTTTAAACACATTGGGCCTCCAGTGAAGGAGCGTGGTTGTGCAGTTTTCAGATCTCCAGCTATTGATGATTACACTCGTGTCCAGCAATGCGTCATAAAAACTCAACTGTAGTAGACGAGATTAATTTTTGTATTTGTAAAACAAGGGGAACATAAATAGAGTTAAAATGAGTTACAGTTATTTTGCTGCCTACTGCGGGGTTACCATTAAATACACAATAACTTAAAATCTTCTTAAATATCTCCTATCTTTAACAGAGTAACATAAGGCGCAGCAAAAAATCTCCTGTTATAAGTTTTGTTAACTTGGAATATTTGTACCCACTGTACATAGACTTATAGAGCACGACGATTCGCGTAAACGTATGCAGATTGTTGACGAATAAGATGTTAAAGAAAATTGTGAATAAGCTTATACATATATGCAATGTGTTCACTGGGGCTAGTAGATGATGCAGGACTGAACGCCGATTAGGGCCTAACACTTTCTCTATATTTATATATACTTGGGAGTATTGACAACACGTAAATTCATTTCCTGATGTACATTGTATTACATGCACATGGTATGTAATAATTTTATGTTATGACCCATTAGTTTTAAATACAATTGGAATTAATTATAAAATGTTATGGTATATTTATACGTATACATATGTATGTGCTCAGTTCATATGTAAATGTATCGGCCGATAAGTCTTTTTGGTAGAGAGAAGCGGAGAAGGAATTATAAAGATATTTGACCAAATTGCTGGGATCACGGCGGTGCAAGTTGACATTTCCATCAATTAACTGTACTGCCTCCCATCATGCCTTTCCTTGCTCCAGTTCTGTGTAATTCGCTCTGCGGACACCGGCGCTTGCGTTTAAAGTTTTTTTTTTGTATATTAACATTCTCTTTCGAACCGACTTCCAGTCGAAAGGGGAGCGGTAATTACATTAACGACTCTTCCTTATCGAGTTGGTACTCGTATTTATGCTTTAGTATCGTATATTGCAACATTAACTAAATAATTAATGTTGTCAAGTGTTTCCAGTGTTAAATTGTAAGAATAAATATTTGCCTCACAAATGCAGTGTTTAGTGGTTTTATTATTAACACTTCAATTAGTATAACATATAACATAACATATCTAATATAACACTTATTGAAATGTTCGTGGGCAAGAAATGTCTATTTGTAACCTAACCTCGATTTGAAACACTGTATTTTTTGTAATAATAGCCGTTGCAAAATATTGGCGGGAAATTAAAAACAAAAATGAATTGGACGGCCAGTGTGAAGGTCATTAGGTGTTTCGTTTTCCTTTTTTTTTTAATTTTAATTAATAAGCATTCATATTTAATTATTTATTTAACAATTTTGTATACATAAAACAATAAATAGAAAAAAAAACATACAAAAGAGATGTTGTACAATGGCACTGCTTATCCCAAAGAGAGATCTCTTCCAGCAGCGCCGGGAATGGAAAGTAATATAGTTAAATATCAAATTTAGTGTGTACATATTTCAACACTTGCCCGAGTATCCTAGGAATAACGAAGCGTAAAAATTACAGTCTCATTAACGGTTGTCTGAAGTTTATGCGGTTAAAATCCAGAATAAAAAAAAACAGTCAAATTTGAAATATTATTAAATTTCACGCTCTTAGTCGTAAATCTCTGAGTGAAATCGTAATGCAACGGTATTTACATCGTACTTTGACTTTTAAATGCGACAAGTTACGTATCTCCTGTAAAAGTTAATTTGGAATAAGTCAAGATTATAGAGTCGGAATCATTTTAATCTTGGACAAGAAAAATGGCGAAGTATATACGTAGAATAGTATAATGTTCCTACGATATGTGACCTTCTATAATTGAGTTGGTTATTCTGCAAATGTACTCAAGAAATAAAATAGAGGACATATGCAGGTACATAATTAATATCACTGATATTTTAAAATTCACCTCAAGGTTGAGTCTCGCGTGCATCGGCAGTTTTATTTTTAAGAACGTCTATTTACAATTTGCAACCCAGAAACAGTGACCGCGCATACTCACTGCAAAAATTACACTTTCAACGATATATGTATTACATCATGTATTGCATATGCATATATAGATGTGTAAGTAAACTTATATGCATATGTGTGACTGTATATATATACAGGCAATGCCAGTAGAAGTGAAGCAGCGTTTGAAACTCGACCCCAGAATTTTGTTTTAATTAATTAATTTAATTTAATTAATTTTTAATATTATTGGGGTTTGTATGTCAGAGCGTACCTCTATTAGACTATACTCTGTATCTTTTGTATCACATAAAAGCCTGGTATTAACATTATGTCAGTAAACATTGAATGTTTGTTTCTGTATCATAATTTTAAATTAGCTATGTGTTGTTCTGTTGTATTTTGTTTCAATTGACATTTCTTTTGTCTCCAGTATCTCATCACTCCTTAAGGAAACAAATGATAGTATTCCTAGACTACTTTATTTGCATTTTAGACAGGATTGTAACATCAAGGGTTTTGGCTTGGATTCCCATATACAGCAAATATTTTTATTAAGAGCACATTCGTGTTGTATCTACGTGTAAAATTATTAAAAAAAAAGTAGGTGTTCAGAAATTTATCTAGTTTATCAGTCTGTCTGGTTACCATAAAGCAGGATCTAATGGCCGCTTATGGAGTGATTCACAAATTTATTATTTAGGTTATATTTAGTATTTTCATAGAAAATGGCATTACCCTTTGGACGCAAAAATCTGTATTGAACTTTTATTTTAGACGGCTTTAACCGTCCTAGTTTTACAAGTACAAATATTTTCGTTAATGTCCTTATTTTTTATATGTTTGCAACTGCCTGTACAATAGTAGGCTGTTTCTCGAATTAGCTAGCTACTGTGAATAGAGTACAATTGAGCGTTTCAGTCCCGTTGGACATTGATCGTAAACAGAATCGAGTGAAAGCGGTGTACAGGGTGCAACGCAAGTTTATACATCCGACCGTTTTGTTTACTCATTTTACATTGTATTTACTTGTTTCTGCTGACTTTGGATACAATTTACAACCACTACCATAATGGTATTTGTTAGGAATGTTCTTTGATCAGGTGAAATTGAAGAGTTAACGGTAGATTACAGATTTTATAAAAATATAGTTATAGCTTGCAGATGTGAAACTTTGTCGGACTTCGCTGCTGTGTCAACTAATTGAAGGGCAAGGGCGTGGCTTTATGTCGACGGTGCGCTAAATTGATAAAATATTTTTTTTATATTATTTGTGTGTTGAATGGTTTTTTTTTCATCATTATCATAATGATATTATTGTCATCATCAATTCAATTATACACTGATTATAGAAACACTATTATTAGTTCGATTATTGTACACCGGTGTTGTTTAAGAATGACAAGTATTAAGGCCTTAGTCTACCATGCTGGCCCACTGTGGCAACTTTCACTTGCGTGTATATAATTATTTTTTTATTTGCATAATTATATTAAACATTGCAGAGGATTTTTAATTTTACTTCACTAATCTTTTTGATATATTAAGTGTTTCATCATATGCTGATTATTTATTGTTTCCATATTAATTGATTCTTCACACCAAAGCCGAATAGGCTTTTCTTGGGAATACGTGCTCCATCTTAGGATGCTTCAGCGCTTTCCATTTTTACGATCGCGGCCAAACGCTACCCTAGAATAAAAAAAAATTATAATACGTTTATTCGGAAACCTTGTCCCTAAGAGTTATCTGGCGAGGCCTCGTCAAACCTAGAATTCTAGGGCTGGAGGATTCACTTTCAGAATTCGAGCTCTATGATACAGTTTCGCCTATTTGATAGTTACGGGTACCCTAGATAGTATCCGACACACATAAATTGCTCAAGAATCATGTTATATTTCTGAAGATATTTTGTTGATCTCATATTTATTTGGCATTTCTGTTACATCAGAATAGACAGACTGATAGGTATGTACCGTTAATATAAGATTACTTTCTCAGGTCGACGCATAATTTATATTACTTTTGCATAATGCATAAGTATTGTGAGTCGCTTCTACATATTATGTAGTCCATCCTCTCTTATAAATAACAGTTCCAAGTTAGTCTTATCTATGTATTTGCAAACCTATAAATTGCTTATGGAATTCTAATATTAATAAGAGTTCTGTATATGTATATTGGAAACCTTTATATTGTCAATTTGAACGTTTATTGCTACAGTTCTAAATGTGCCCTGTCTATATGTTTGCAAATCTTTACATTGTGAATACGAGCTTTTTATATAAATGAAAGTTCTAAGTGCGTCCTGTCTATTTGAAAAATCTTTGAATGTGAGATCATAATGTAAAACAAAATACTGTGTTCACGTTGT
Organism: Parelbella macleannani; assembly: GCA_018245755.1. Taxonomy (NCBI): domain Eukaryota; kingdom Metazoa; phylum Arthropoda; class Insecta; order Lepidoptera; family Hesperiidae; genus Parelbella; species Parelbella macleannani. The sequence continues at coordinate 6,843 of DWEE01001985.1, forward strand.
AGGTCGTTGAAACCGCTGATATGTTTCATCGGGAAGTTGTCGTATTTAGCTGGCGGGATGGCGATCACCGTGAGAGGGCGGCAGGCCAGCCGCAGCGAGGCGCCCATCCTCGTGGTGGCGCCGCACTCCTCGTTCCTGGACAGCTGCATCGTGTACGCGACCAAGATGTCCTCTGTTATCGTGCGAAAGGAAAGCATGGATAACTATGTTGGAAGTAGGTGAATTGGTGGTGGTGTCCCCATGGGTTACAGGTGGTGGTGTAGGTATGGTAATGGATCAGTGTTAGGTTGTGATGATATGGTGTTGGTGGTCGAATTGTTGTAACGCTGGGTTATTACGATTAGTGTTGTACATAGGGACACGATATCGAATGGGAAGTATCGATACTGTACTCATGAGTAGTATAAAAAAAAAGTATCGTACTTGTATAAGTATTGAAACAAAAATATCTATACCTCATAGTATCGATACCTCGAAATATGGATAGATAGCTGTTGGATTCCGATCACGTAATATTGGGATAAAACGTAGCCGTAATGATGACGCAGCTTTCTATAGATAGATTTTTTATAATAGCTTAAGTATTTTATCCATTATCCAATCAAAATCAAATTCAGACTTACAAACAACCAAATATTTCCTCTTTGTAATATCAATATATATGTAAAGTATCGAATACTGAAGTATCGAGTACAAAAGTATCGGTATCGAACCGCAAAGTACTAGATACTACAAAGTATCGAGATACTTTTTTCGTGTCCCTAATTGTACACGAGGTAGTCTATACTGATACTTTATTAGTTTATAGTGATCGTTTAGAAACCGTCGAATATTTTATTTGATGTTGTTCATCAACACTGTCGAATATGTTTCTCTTAAAATGATAAGGCTTAAGGTTAGTCTTCCATGCTGGACAACTGCGCGTTGGCAGAATTCACACGCCTTAACGAACATTATGGAGAACTCAGGTGCGCAGGTTTCCTCACGATGTTTCTTATCACCCTTTAAAATATACATACGTGATGTATCTATGCAAGGATTTGAACAAATGCTCCTACAATGCGACTAGGCTATGAGAGTCGATTCGTGAATAATATATGATTAAAATCTAATGCATTACACATGCTTAATCCTCTCTAAAGAACTCCATCCGTCTCGTGTGAACGACAGAATGACACTTTCTGTACGTGACACTTCAATAGAGCTGCGAACAAAAAGAATTGAGTTATACTTGTCTCACTCGACCTATTAATCAATCTTTTAAAGCTGAACACGTATTTTTAAGCTTTTCTCTTCGTTACAAATGTTTTTGTCTTGTTTATTACCTGCCATTCTCCTTTGAGACTCTATGCGGCACAGCGATTTGACAATGATAAGTGAATAGCAGATGTGTCACGATGTCAGTTTGATTTGTTTCTGATTTTGGCTTTATATTTACTACTCTGTATTTTAGGTTCATTTCTTTATTTGTCTTGTTACTTGTTACTAGGTATACTATGTTCTTATAAATGTAAGGATCTGTATATATGGGAAGATGTGTTATGTGAGCGTACGTGGCCAACAAGTATACATATGTTCCATGGTTTTAAAACTTGTAATTGTTTTGTTGCGTCGTCTCGTCTACAATTTTTTTACTCTATGGCACATTACACTCGCGTAATTTCGCTTGAGTTTCCAAGCGAGTCCGTGACCGTAATTCCGAGTGCTATCGAGAAAAATAATTTCAGAGGCTTATTGAATAAATTGACTTAATAAAGAGTATTCGCGAGAAAACATTTTTAGAATACCAATTGTTGTTTTCATCTTGTTTTTTGGTTTAAAATCTAGTGTGAACTGTTTATTAACCGCCATTTTTGGTATGTAGGTAAATAAGTTAACTGCATGCAAAAATGCTTTTGTCTTGTTAACGCTTTACGTTTTGATCAGGTATTAAAGATAGTGTTTCATTTATTTTCGACAATTGAAGAAAGTATTTCCACGTGATTATTCATATAAGCGGCCCCTGTATGTACATACCTAGTTGCGCCAAGTTAACTGTGCCGAATGAGTGTAGAGGAGTATATAGTACTCGAGTAGGTACTAGGTACCTATATTATTTTTGTGCGCATTCCGCTACCTGCTAAACTCTATTGATCTTTACAGCTTTAGGGTCGAGCGTGAATTAGGGGAGCTAGAACAGATTATATACATATATGCCATTTACAATAGTAATTATCGTTAGTCTATTTATACTTATTACATAAGAGACATACCACACAGCCTGCACGCGATTTGAGGGTGTTTCCACCGTACTTTCGACATTTTATTGAAGTTAATAATTTTCAGAGGTGGAAGAATCTTTTATTAGGAAACCCTCTTTGTCTGCAGGTAAGTGGTAGTTTTTGCGTTATTGGATTCCAGTTATGATGGATTATTTGTTTTTTTTTTCTTGTCAGAGGTATTATTCAATATTTCTATAAAGGTACAATTAAAGGCCCCTTAACGCGCAGTCGATCAAGCGGTAGACGCCAAATATTACAGGCGTGTGCTTCTCGTGCCGCGTGCGCTCTGCGAACCGAGTAGCTGGAGCGTGTAGGCATTAACGATGGTTAGAATTAATAATGTCGCTTCTGTACGTATAGCTATTTACCATTTTATGTCCATTTTACGATACCAAAACATTCTTTCTAATAAACGAAAGTTTTCGGGGACAATACAGGCAGTGAAGAGAAATTTATTACATGAGCGGAAAGTGTCCATACGACGTAATGTGGCCATAATTGCACTTAATGTTCACACCCTAGAAAATAATATGTAATAGCGTCCTCTAAAACAATAAACAGTCGATACAGATGTAATTAAATGACTATCAATGGCGATAAAGTGATGCACATTGTATTAATAAATTATTTCTTGAGTGTTTGTCACTCGTGCCCTGTAATGTATAATATTCTCATACATTTTTTAATGCTGAATTACACTCTTACGGGTCATATAATATAACATGCGTACCCTTTTCAGCACTAACACTAATTTCATTTTCCTTCATTGCTTCAGCGGTTTTGTTATAGACGGTAAAGATAATCAGACACGTAGAGACAGACAGAGAGATAGCGATAAACCGTAGAACCGGTGGCGAGTCCGTTACATAGCCAGAAAATTACATAGTGCTCGATCTGGGAATGGAACCCAGAACCTCTCGATCAGCAGTCGCGCTTGCAACCCCATTCGGTCAACGTGGCAGTTGTTATTAAAACCTGAAAGTAACAGAAAAGTATAATTTAAACTATACTAAAAGAAATGCATTTCGATCTAAACTATATGTTTTACAGTACAATAGATATGTTTTTCAGTAGTACATGAATAGTACCTACATGTTTTAACAAGCTTCACGAGTAGCTTCAGATCGGTGCGGGGATTACATAAGTAGGTCAAACGTTACGCTTGGTCGCTGTAAGTATTAAAATAAGCATTTACTTTGCGTATCTCCGTTCGTACTATATACCGTTGTATGTAAGCTTGCGATTTCGATTTCGTTTCAACAACATTGTCTACTGCTAGAGAATGCTTTAAGTCCGCCCTTTGTAACAACTTAGATTTACGTTAACAATAAGATCTAAATAAATAAATAAAATTATCTAATTCTGGAATTGTGCCCGGTGAATGCCAATAGGCTCACCACCTATTCCATGGAACTTAAACGTGATGAAACATGGGAGTGTACTACACTCCTTTGCCTACCCCTTCGAGGATTAAAGGCTTGATGTTAACGTTACGGTTAAAACTACCTAATTGACGGTATACTTGTAATTCATCATCATCATCACCAATCCTTTATCGTTTAAGTGTTGTTTGCCATAGTCCGTCGCTGGTTTTTTTTTTACAAATACATCAATAACGGATAGGTAAATAATTATTAATAGAATGTATTCCATACTGACAACGTAGTTTTATTGCACTTTTTTGTTTCTTTAGACGCCCGGTGTAAATTCTCATCTTCACCAAAGGTTGACTCGTAGAAAGGTCAATCGACATAAATAAAAGCTTAATGCTGTATATTTATTTCACTAGTTTCGTAAAATTGCCCACTACATTTTAAGGACACTTGAAAAACGAGACATTCTGCGATGTTATGAAATAGGGTAGTCCGATCATACCGACAGAAATATTAAGCTTACATAACTTTGATTATAATACTGATGTATAGACGATAGCTTTTAACCTGATCTCATAATATAACGTCTGTTATTCTCTCTACGGGCAGGCAAAGTATAGTACATTCTCACGATTTACCAGGTATGTAATATATTTCACTATGGAATAGGAGGTGAGCCTATTTGCCGTACACCGGGCACAAATCCAGATTGAGTGATATTATTGGGCGATTCAAGTTAGAAAAATTTACTAATATTTTGCTCGACCTGGAGATCGAACCCAAGAAATCTTGATTAGCAATCGCGCTTGGAACCACTCGCCCAACGAGGTAGGCAGTTTGATGATTGATCCCATTAAGATCATTGAAAACTCATGAATACAAAATGTCAAGTTGAAAAATGTCATCATCAAAAACCTTTACACTAGAACTAATCCGTGTCTCCTTGAAACAGTACTGGAATTACGGAATGAAATGAGCTTCAACATAGTGACGGTAAATGAATTACACCCTATCTACAAGCTCTTGATATAATGCCTTTATTTCCGGACAGATTGAATGTTGAATAATTTATTCGCTCTGTACATTGTTGGTGTCCGGTCGCTAATGAGGTAATTTCGAATTTCGAATCACTCAGGTCATGGTTGGAATGAAAGAATAATCAACTTTAATGAACGCCGCTAAAGCAATTTGATGTTGGAAAATTGTAGATTTTTCCAAATTTTGAATTTTGATTGAAAAGATATGACTGTATTTGCGTGGGGAAATTTAGTATACCTAGATACCCTTCTAAAGTGTTATGGGTTTAGGTCCCCGAGTTAGTTTCGAAAGTAGTATGAATACGTTTTAGGATCCTTCCGCGGTCTAGACAGTCTGTCATTCTGTGAGACGCCTACTGAAAATGGCATAGAACTAAAGTTCGTAGTCCTATCTCCTTTTGAAGAACCCAGGGGAATATTGCGCAGCTACAGGAACATTTCTACAGAACGATTCGTGCGTGGAGACCATAGCTGATATGATAGTTGATATGTTAAATACTCATTTGTATTCTTTTCTTTACTTTTTTAAAACTATTGGTAAGTAATTTGCCACTGTACTAAAATTAAATAATGTGTACCTAGGTACATACCTATGAATTTTTTTTGACGATTATTTTGTCTTTATATGTTTATACAATATACATACATTTTTTATACACAGCATGTTTGCGTTTTGCACGTAACTTTTTTTTTATAAATAAGGCTTTAAATAAC